>WTSP01003131.1:88142-111323 GCA_025331215.1 Actenoides lindsayi
ACTCATGAATATCATAGTTGCTTATCTGATGATTAAGATAGGGGTGTTTGTTTTACTTTTGTCTGCCCAGGCAGCTTAATCTCCTAGAAAAAAACAAACAAATTTCCATCTTAACGAAAACAGTAAAAAAACCAATAGTTATAAATTGTGAAATATATCCTCAAACTAATGGAAGTGGTGCTCAAGGGAAGCTCGTTTTGTCCCAGTTGTGGAATAGCTATGATATGCTTTTACAAATCAAGCAATATTTAGGATGGCACTACTAGTTAAATGTCTGGAGGCACAAGCAGTGAAAACAATGCAAAAAGAGGTTTGTTATCACATTTTAGAAATCCTCAGAATCATTGCAAGGCATCTTTGTCATTTCTTTGAATCATTTTCAGTGCCAAGAATGTGGTTAAGAATATCCAAAGAAGCTGCAGAATTAATATTTCATCCAGGAGAACAGGTGTGAGGTCCACTAATTCACAGCTGACAGATTAAATCTGCCAGGAAACGTTTTCTGAACAGTGTCACTGACTGCAACTTTGAAAATATGATGGACTTCAAGAAGGTGGGCAGGTGAGAGATAATAAATAGGAAATTATCTCAATAAATTTTCTTCTTCCACAAGAAACTTCATACTTATTAGTTTATCCATGAATATTTGCAGTAAATTTTGGGTCTTTATTAAGGAAAATATGTTTCTTTTTAAAATTTAATGAAGAAAGGTCACTAGAAAGGATTTCTGGGAATGTATTTGAACCACAGAAACTACATCTTATGAGGGATTTTGCTGAAACCATATAAGATAATTAATACAAATATAAATATGGGAAAACATTAAAAAAAAAGTATCAGGTAGGCTGCTTTAGGGAAAACAAAACAAAACAAAACAATTAACTCCTCAGATAACTCAGGTTGTCTGGTGAGGAGAGAATAGGAAGATTATTTTTAGTCCATGGTCAATATTAGTGTTTTCATGGAGTCAACCAGCATTGTTCAAAGGCTTTTAGGATCCAATACCTTAATTTCTTGGTATGATGTACATTATGTGGAACATTTTGTGAAAGAAGGCAAATACTAGAGAAATTTATATGTAAGACCTGAAGTCTGGGGATTGTGTAAGTAGGAATGTACGAGAAATGGAGCTTAAACCACTTTATATACTAAAAAGACAAAATTACAAACCCAAGCTAAACAACATCACCCGCCAACCCTCCGAAGTCTGTATACCTTTATATCTATCAGATAATACTCATACTCAGTTATCTAGCTATCCTTTAATCTTTCACCAAATGGAAGGCCAAGTTATTATAAAGCACTTCTTAAACTTTCAAACTTTACTTGTGTGGTTTTGGTTATTCGTGTATATTCATCTATTCAAATAAGAGTTTCTATTCAAATAAGAGTTTTAGCTAATTTCAATTGCCCTGAAACCATTTTAGGAAGGCCATACCAAGACAGCTATGTGCCATACAATGAATTGGCTTGAGAAGCAGAACTGATTAAAAAAAAAAAAAGGAACTTCATACATGATACAGTATGTTGGTAGATGAAAAATTCTAAAGATTTCTGAGAAGAAACCTTCTGGCTTTTGCTGTGGCTTAGACCTATGAAGTTGCTGGGTTTTTTTCTTAAAAATGTTTAGAGAGAGCAACCCATGAAACATAGGTTGTACAAGGCTTGCTGTGTAAGAGTCGTAATATGTGAGTACAGCAAAACTAGTTACATTGCTCATGTTAGACGGCCTGCTGAGTAAATAACAACAGCTGAGTATCCCTTTAAATACCATGTTGTATGTGAGATAATATGTATTATTTAAAAGTATAAACAGGGCTATGTTTTCTCATAGATCTACATGCATTTCTTATAACCTAGTACAGAATGAAATGGGAACCCATAAATTATACTGTTCTTATGGTTAAAATAATTGTGTCAACATGAGAGCTAAAACAGAAACAAACCCCACTAACTGATTACACTAATTGCTTCTGTAATAATAGCTTTTATACACTTCCCTAGTTTATAGGATTTTAATGACTATAAAAAATATTGTGGAGGACCACCCAACAAGGTACTACAGAGGGTTTTTATGGTTGTTCAGTTTAAGGAGTAAAAGAAAGAAGATTGAAGCCATTTCTAGCCCTAAGCTTTTTAGAGATCTTTTTTTGACTACACGAAATTAGCAAACATTGCTTAAGTTTTCCATTCCCCACTGCAATAGCAAATGACTCATTAAATGTTTTCCTCAGCAAGAGTTTTGTAAAAAAAGCCCACCAGTATTTTCTGTAAGCAGGAACTGCTTTATTTTATTCTTCTTGATAATAAAGGCAAATACAAATTCTTTGCCTTTTTTAGACTGAAAAAATATGGGTATTATTTCTGTGATGGAACATATGAAGACATATGTCATGCTGAACCAATTAAGTGTACAGCACAAGGAAATTTCTTATCTTCACAAAATGTCTGCAATTTCTATCTTCTTGGTTCTGCATACAACATTTTATGTTTCCAAGATTTTACCTTAAAATTTGCCTATTAAAACCCTTACTTTGCAGTTCCACGTAGTGCCAAGCATATTAAAAGAATATATGTGCTATGCATGTTAGTCTGTCTTCCTATATAGCAGAAGTGTCATCTTAGTTACTGCTTTGTATTTCCAATTCTGATTCCAATTCATGTGGTATACTAATGGTAACACAAAAATGTGGAATTATCAATGAACATTACATCCTGATTTTCTCATTTCCAATATGACAGGGATAAGGGGTTTTGTGTTTTATTTTCTACAGGGATATGAGCAATAGAATCATTGAATGTTACTTTACCTTGGCTTTATCTACAGGTATGACTATACATTCAGCAGAGTCCTGACAATGAAGGCAGTCTGTAATACTTTTTTTTATTTTCTTTCTTTTTTTTTTTTCCTATAAAGATCTAAAGATTAGTGTCATTAATTGCTTAACAGATCTGATTTTAGATCTAAGTGATCATTATTCATATTCGTTCACATATTCCCCAGAAAAGTAGATTCCCTTTCCACAAATTTTATTTTACCTCTTTTCCTTGCTATCTGTCAGTTGCAACTTTAATGATGATATATACTCACTGAAGAGTTTCATAGTTTTTTTTGTGGCAAATTAAACAGCTGGCTCTGCTGGCTTGACAAGAATATTGCCTTTAATGTTCTTTTGAAGAGAAGAGAGTATAATTTCTGGAAGCGAACATGCTGTACATTTAAAAAAGCTAAACAAAATAGTTGGAGTAGCAGGAAAACAGTTACTGTGATGCACTGTGATTCTTTTCAGAGGGCTCTTAACAGCCGACAAAATAAACCATAGCTGTCTAAGATGGGAATTAATACAAGGCATGTGATATGGATAAGAAACTACTTAAGGGGGAATGCCTTGGCTTGTATTTAAAGGATACACTCTGAACCATTAATAGTGTTCACTGGGTAAAGTAATCCCCAGAAGTTACATTTTGATGATGAGCCTTGTCCAAGGAACTACATTCTCCTGGATATTTACACACAGGAAACCCTGGTCTTAGGCCTTCCCCCATTGGCAACTTGCCAATGAAAAAAATAAATTTTTAGCTTTGCAGCTATGCCACAGAGCTGAATTTGTCTCTGGAAGTTAGAGAAGTGTCCCTGTTGTATTCTCCCTATAGACTTAGTTAATACCACCATATCCAAATTCATATGAAGTGGATAGGAATCTGGGCTTCTGTGTTGTATGCCTTATTCAGTGGAAAAGCAATTTAAATGATAGTTTTCATTACAAATTTTCTCCAGGGAAAAGCTGAGCAAAAGAGAGAGTATGATCCATCACGTACAATTTTTGTATGTCCCTCTGAAAAGTTCTGTAAATTAATCTATTTATTTAATTCATAGAACTTTCTTAACATGGCTAATGTACGAGTCATATTAAAGACCTGTCCTTAGAATCATAAATAGTTTAGACATAAAAGCAAATGTTTGTTGAAGAAATACTTTAATGTACATCAATGACCAAAAATCAGCAAAACTGATCCCAATTTCATCAAGTGAAAGCATTTTGACTTTTTGGCTAGCCTTCATCAATTTGTAGCAAACAGATAAAGAAACCCTACCACTGACAAGTGAAATAAACAAGCCTATTATAGCTACCTTACTTGTATTGTTAATGAACATGAATTCCAATTTAAGCCACAGTTCCTGTAAGAAATGGGAAACAAATTAGTCAGAATTCTCTTGGTTGCATATTTCAGAATACGATGCTAAAATAATTTGTGGGATTTTAATTTCAGTCTAAAATAATCTTAATTATATTTAATACACATTGAAGTCAAATACTTGTATTTAAAAAGCATTTCAAATGTTTGATGCTCTTCAATTATCACATTTATTTACAATACCTACATTATGTTCCTTGTTGAAGAAAATTATTTGTAGATAAAAATAATGTCAGGGTGACTAGAATAAATTAATTGTTTTGTCATTCATTAATTCAACCATTTAATTCAGGACAGAAGTGTGATCAATTCACCACTAGATATTTTAATGTCATCCTAATTAATCTGAAACAAAATAATTACATTGTCGTCTAAACAAAAATTGGCCGAGAAAACAGGGACATAATTGTGATATTGTCTTTTGATGACAAGTATATTCCCTGGCACTCTAATCAAAATGACTTGCAAATGACAGTAAATACATACATCAAAGTCCTTAGTGACGAAGTATACAAATATGAAAGACTACGTAGGAATTACTTTTCCACAAACTGAACTTTCTTGCACTTAATGGACCTGGTACTCAAAAATACTTATATATTCAAGTCCCGATTTCTGTTTTCAAATAAATCAACTCTTAATGTAAAGAACCATCTTTGGTGGACTGTAGGAGGCAGCATGGTCATGGTGTTAGTTATAGCAAGTCATTTTACTTCAGAAGTCATAAATGACCTGTTGACATAAATAAACTGTATTTTGCATGCTGTACCAGGGACTACTTTCATACTAGATTGTTAAGCACACAAAGAACTTCCAAAATATTTTGTGAAGCTCAAGACAGAAACATAGAAGAACAATCAAAAAAGTTTTAAGTTATTTAAATATTGGTCTATAGCTGCAGAGCACTTGAATAAGGGAGCTGACAAAAATCCAGACCAGTGCAGAATACTTAAAAAAAAATAACAGTGCGGAAAACTGCAAAGGTACAGAGGAAAGTAAATAATTTTCAGTAATCCATTTTGAGACTCAGAAGCAACTGGATGATGAGCAAGATGGATACCTATTACTTATAGTAGAGGTACTAAGCTTTAGTAGAGAATTCTTAAAAAGCTAGTCTGTCTAGGAAATTAGTTTAAAATATAAAGCAAGGAGATTTATAGATTTTTCATAAAATGCAGGTAATTCTACTCTTTCCTGCCATGATTGCAAACTATAATAATAAAATTTAAGCTGATTTGGTTTGTTTTCTGCATTTTTTTGGTGTCAACTCTTAGGGCTTTGATGAATGACAAACACTCTCTGTTAACACCTCTCCCTTCCCAAAGGGGAAGAGAAAGGAAATAAGGGAGAGAGACTTAGGGGCTGGGAAAGAAAACTATAACTGCTTTAATGAAAACAGTTAAAATAAAATAAAATATATACAAATAGATATAAAACCAATATTCAACCCAACCCCCGATGGCAATTATATCACTGTCACCACTGAAGCTGTGGAGCACGAGCTAGAGAAGATTCAGACTGGACTCAGAAGCAGACAGGAACCAAATTCAGGAGTTGGATTCTGGAACTGGATTCAGGATCAGGATTGAAGGCAGAATGGGCAGAGTCCTCTTTGGGCATCAGACCTTGAAGAAGATGCTCGAACCTAATGATCCCTGAGCTTTACACTGAATATGCCGTACATGGGATGGAATCCCTCATCACTCAGTTCAGGGTCACCTGTCCTGACCACTCCTCCCTGGAAGTGTAGCCTCTCACTTTCCAGCACCCCAGTGTGGTTCACAAAATTTAGCAGTGACCGTGGTCTACACAGCAGCAAGTATAAGCCAAAGCCTTTCCACTCACACCAACCCTTGATAGTGACTCTAACCATGGAGTGTTATCACTGCTGGAAGCAGAGACTGTCTGCGAAAACGTGCTGTTAATTTCAGTGCAGTTAGAAGAGACTGAGCTGAGAAGTAAAAATCACTGAACAGAATTAGTTCTGTTCTAACACAAACAAGGACATAAAGAAACCGAAAAGGTATTGTAACTGAGGAATATGTGTACTTACTCGTGTCAAATTATGTGAATTTCTATTCTGAGAAAAGTGATGATCTAACATTTTGAATGAGCAATTGCCTTGAGTTTACAAGAAGTATTTCCATTCTTAGTATCAACTTTGAACTAGACCAGAGAGCAAATTTTAAGGTCTCTCAAATTGTAGATGTTCAAAGCTTATGAAAAATAAAGTTGTTTATGCAGATACTTTTGAACATCCAAGGCATCATACTTTCTAAATTTATTCTTGGCAGTTTAGAAACTCATGTCATTCCAAATTGTCTTGGCAAGCATGAGACTACAGAAGGACAGCTTCTTGCCGAAAACTTTTCTCTGCACCACAGGTTTCTTTCAGAATTCTGAGCGTTGTTTGTGCACTTTGAAAAATCTGTTCATGTACATTTATTTCCACCTTTAAAAGCACTTCTGAATTGATATTTAGCTCCCATAATGGGTATTTTTCAAATATCATACTGTGAGTAGAGCATAATCATCTTTTTTCATTGCATAAGCTCAGTTTCAGACCTTCCAGCTTCCCTAGTTCCTGAGCCATGGAAATTACTAGGTGAAATGATTTCTTCCATGACCTTACTGCTGAAATGGAAAGCAATGTTTCTGCTGCAGACTTTATCTTGCTAAAATAAAGAATTGATGGTTCATTTGTTACTTGACTCTTAGACACTATTTGCAGGCTAGTTATCTGAAGTCGATCTCAGAAAAGCCAAACAGAATAACAGTACTGTGAACACTTTGAACTTGTGCTCAGAAGAAGAAATTAATGGCTGAAGTCGGAAGGGAGTTCTGGAAACATTTTATTTATTTATTCATTCATTTATTCCTAAATTTAGGACCATAGTGCTTATATTAGGCTTCCTATCATTTTATTTTTGAAGTGTTTTTTTCTGAATTATCCTCTGCTCATCTTTTTGTGAGAAATAATATCTTCCATAACCACAAAACCATACCTAATACTGGCATACTCTTAGTAACAGTGCATGCATTGGCATTACCATAAATTTTACAATTTTACTTCATGTAGTCAGAACAGGAAACTCATGAAGGCTTCCACTTCCCTCACTCATATTTTGTGCAATAAATGATAGGTAATATAAGAACAGAACAGGAAAATGATGTACTTATGTGAGCTTGGTGAAGGACCAGATTATATGAGCAGTAGGTTGAATCCTGTCCAGTCCTGTCCAGTCCAGACCACCTTACTATGACTGCTGAAGATGCTGGAATCAATAAAGCCTTCTGAAGAAAAGGGCTTTGTGAAGGAAAGTTATTTCCTGGGAAGAGATAAGATTCTTTACTGTCAGTCTGATTGTGGATGGAAACATTAGTCCTCACCTTCCTAGCTAAGGTCTTTACTGCAGGTCTTCAATGTCACCACAGAAACCTCTTATACAAGCCTCTAATACAACTACTAATGCAGATATCTCCAGAAAGAACTGAATGTGAAAGTTTTACTCATCTTAGATCTAAGACTGACTAGCAGTGAACCAGCTCAGACAAAGGCGCAGCCCTCTGTAGCAGAACTTGAGCTGAAAGAGCTGATTTGAAATTCTCCAGCAGAGGAAATGATCCAAATGTGGAATTCCAGTCTTTCCTAGATTCTGCTCAGAACTGAAGCAGCTGAAGACCTCCAGCTATCGGCGGTGTAAGAATTCATGTCACCTATAAAACTCTGCAGAATTTTAAAATTATTTTAATGAAAAATATGAAAAGAGGGGATTCTCTAACACAACTGAACTGATATTTTGGTATATGATACTATGTCAAAGGAGATCTGTTAGAGTAAGACTTGATTGATATTCACATTGCAGGAGGCTAAGGAATATATGTATATTCTTTCTAAATATAGAAGACATGTATGAAAGAGCACTGCCGATAAAAATGCAAGCTTTGTAAGCCTTCAGATTGTGTCTGGCAATGTTTAAGAAGCTAAAGTCAGCCAACCTGAGACTGTATTGAGGAGTCTGTTTAGAAAGCAGAGAAGTTGAGAACTTGGAATGATGTCTGCTTTCACATGAATATCAAAGACAGCATTTTAAAGCTGATTTGGCACCAAATTATTACTCAATGTACTGCAACAGGAATAAAATAGGGGGGAAATAAAAAAAAAAAAAAAAATAAAAAAAAAAAAAAAAAGCTTTATGTACACATCCTGTAGTGTTTGCCTTCAGCATTAACTTCTATGCCAGTTTCACTATGAGGAATTGTCACAGGAATGTCAGAGATAACCAGCTAGAAGGTCCTTTAGATAACACACTTTGAAATGTATGTGGTAAATGTTTATCTGCATAAAGCAATATTAAGATCTCAGATTTTGCATCATATTCACAAAGGCCAAAATAGACAAAGGTGTAGGACCATGTTATTACATATGAGAAAATAAATATAGACCTCTACCATTCTCCCAAGTAGGAGGAGCCTCTGTCCAGCAGGCAGATTTCTAACTTTTCCCCTGAAAATGACAGAACAGGGACTGTGATAAGCAGCACAGATTACCCCCAGCAGCCTGCACCACCCAGAGCACTCCCTTCTGAGTAAAGATGAGAAGCACATAGGAGAAAGAAGCTCTTCCACACCAGGCAATACTTTTAAAGAACTAAATTTTGAGTGTTCTATGAAATACAATATTCAAGCTTAACAGTGAACATATGTGTATGAAGCATAAAACATACTTTCTACCCTTATAAAAGTGACGGAGCGGATACTTTTGTCTGGTACAGAGTGGCTTCAAAGGCATTTCGAAAAAAGTCACATTAATTCTTTCAAAGAGAACTGCAGGTAAGGAAAGGAGGGATAAACCTAAACCAACCCAGCTAATTTATTAGTAAACAAACTAATCATATCTATTAAACATCTATCAAGTTTGCATCTTTCATCTGCAGAAGTAATTGCTGGTGGTGACCACACTCTTCCGTACTAAAACCCTAGAGTCCACAGTAGCACCTTTACAAAAACTCCCAAGTATCTCAGCTGTCTCCTTTTCACTAACCTCTTACACAGTGACTTTAAACATAGTTTCAGAGCAATGCAAACAGCATTATATCAAAGGGTGGAGAAGACTGTACTGCATATAAAACACAGCTTGGAACTGACAGAGAGAAAAATTGAAAACAACGATTCTCTGAGGCAAATAATCTCAACTCATGTTGTTTTCCACCCCTGCAGTTCTCATTTGGGAAGGAGCCAAACAAGCTAATCTAACAGATGTCTGTGCCACTGATTTAAAGTCAAAGGTAGGATGCTTCCAATATCCATCTAATTCAAACAAGGAAGGTTTCTACTGATAGGCACAAAACAGCACTGAACCAATACTCTCCCTCTAAATGGGAAGGTCAGTAGTTATTGCTCTTATGCAGGAATGATGTGTGATTTTGAGTGACTGAATGATTACGACCCTAAGCAAAATATCCCACTAGCAGGGATAAACTGCAGTTTAAATACATCCCATTCTGCAAACACAATGGAAACAATAAAAGAATAGCTGATGTTGGCTAACCAGCAAGTTAGCATTGAGCAAGGCATCCTGCAAAGATCATTTAAGACACAGTAGTATTCATGATTTAGAGATTCAGCTCTGTTACACAAGGCTGTGCTAACTAAGCCTATTTTTACTGCGGCTATGAAAAAAAACAACATATATATTTCTGTCATGCAGCAGTTTAAATAAGGCTGACTGGCCAGGACCTGGCAAACCCTTTCTCTTGTGGCTGAATCTAAATTTTCTATTAAAAAAACTTAATGCTTAAGCACTTTGCATGTGAGAAAAGCCTTTGGAATGTGAATCAAATACAAACTCATAGCTCAACATGCTCTTGTGACTTCTGTAGCTTGAAATCATAGCACTAAGTGAGGTTTCATGGTAATTTTTGAGTACTGAGTTTTGAAATTCAGCAAGAATCGAAATATAAAACTATAAACCTTTATTTTCTTGATCAAGCACCCACACAAAATAAGAAGAAAGATAACTGTGTCACAAAGAGAGAGGTTGCATTTGATTTTCATGTTAGAGTTAGGCATGGACAAAACAGGAATTCTGTTTGGAGACTGAAAGAGTCACTTTCTTTGCTCTGTTCCTTCAGCCCTGGGCACATAGCTGATGTTGTATCTTCTTTTGCTTGTGTCTTTGGTATCATTTTTATTTTTCTTAATCCTATTTATTTAAGTTCTATTTCTGTTGCTGCATTTCTTTGAAGAAAGTTATAAATTATGTCCTAGTAGAGAGAAGAATTTGTATCCTTCTATGAGCCAATATTACAGAATCACAGCACTGCATAGATTGGAAAAGACCTTTAAGACCATTGAGTCCATTCATTAACCTAACACTGACAAGTCCTTGATTAAACCATATCCCTCAGCACTACGTCTACATGACTCTTCAATAACTTCAGGGATGGGGACTCCACCATCCCCCTAGTCAAGACATTCCAATGACTGACAATCCATTCAACAAAGAAATTCTTCCTAATATCCAATCTAAACTTCTCTTGGTACAACTTGAGGCCATTTCCTCTTGTTCTATCTCTTGCTACTTGTTTGAACTGACCACCCCCTGCTCTTTACAACATCCTTTCAGGTAGTTGTAGGAAGCAATAAGGTCTCCCATAAGCCTCCTTTCCTCCAGTCTAAACAGCCCTAGTTGTCTCAGCAGCTCCTCACAAGACATGTGCTTCAGGCCCTTCACCAGCTTTGTTGGCCTTCTTTGGACACACTTTAGTGCAGCAGTGTCCTTGTAGTGAGGGGCCCAAAACTGAACACAGTACTCAAGATGCAGCCTCACCAGTGCTGCATACAGGGTTAAAATCTTTTCCCTGGTCCTGATGGCCACACTGTTTCTGATACAGACCAGGATGCCATTGTCCCCCAGGTCCCTTTCTTCTGAGCAGCTTTCCAGCCACTCCTCCCCAAGCCTATAGTGTTGCCTGGGGTTATTGTGGCCTAAGTGCAGAACCAGCTGTGTTGAAATTCATAAAATTGTTCTTGGCCCATCAATCTAGTCTGTCTAGATCCCCCTGCAGAGTCTCACTACCCTCAACCAGATCAACACTTCCACCCAGCTTGGTGTTGTCTTCAAACATACACAGGGTGCACTCGATCCCTTCATCTAGATCATTGATAAAGATGTCCCCCAGTACTGATCCCTGGGGAACACCACTCGTGACCAGCCACATACTGGATTTAACTCTGTTTAGCACAACTCTTTGGACTGGCTGTCCTGGCAGCTTTTTATCCAACAAAGTGTATGCCCACCCAAGCCATGAGCAGCCAGTTTCTCCAGGAGAATGCTGTGAGATGTGGTGTTAAAGTCTTTACTAAGGTGCAGACAGACAACTTCCACAACCTTTCCCTCATCCATTAAGTGGGTGACCATGTTGTAAAAGGAGATCAGGTTAGTTGAGCAGGACCTACCCTTCATAAGCCCATGCTGACTGGGCCTGATCATCTGATTGTCCTGCATGTACTGCGTGGTGATACTCAGGATGATCTGCTCCATCAGCTTCCCCAGCACCAAAGTCAAACTGACAGGCTGGTAGTTTCCTGAATCCTCCTCCCAGCCCTTCTTGTAGAAGGCTGTCACATGTTGACAATGCACAGACAGCTATAATCATCAATTATGTTAAATAAAACAAAAGTCTGTTCTTATCTGCACCCAGCAGCTCATTGGCACTCTGAACTTGTTTATTTCATAGTAACACAAATAAAAGAGCCTAGGCTCATATTTGGGGTTATATCTTAGCTGCCATACATATTAGTTACTGTTAACAGCAGTCAAGACTTGCAATACCTAACTTTGAGGGAACTTTACTCCTGACAGATTCACTCTAGATGTTGTTACCGACAACACACTTGTGCCATATGTACAGGGAATTAGGTGCCTAAAAAGACTGTCACAAAAGTCTGAACATTCATCTGTTTAAGCATTGACAAATATGTAGGACGTAACCCCTCCCAGCAGAGCAGTCTAATACGTTGTTATTAGGTTTTGGACCTCTTTTTTGTTCTTCCAGTTTAACAGATAAGGACTCTTCCTCATGGCTTCCCAATGTGCAAATTGTGAAACAGTGGTGGGGCTTCCCAGAAGTGAGCCCACTTCCATCATGGCAAGACCAAATCTACACCTCCTGCTTCACGTGTATGAGCACTTTGACGTCCAGGCACCATAAGCACTTGCCCTTGTCTGTAGAAGCCTCTTGGATGACCACTTTAGCATTGGTGCCCAACTTCTGCAGAGGGACATTATACTCACTCTTGAGATCAGGTGTTTTCAACATTAAGATTCCAGAACAGCAGGAATTTAATTTTTTAATTTAGATGTGTCTTTGCACATCAGTAATTCTGTGGATCTTGCTCCTGCTGTCTTGAACATATATTCCCTCCCATATAGACAAATACATACTTTTACTGTATGGTTTTTTCCAAGTATTGTCCATATGCAAAAATGTTATTTCATAATAAAAGTAGTAGGTTAAGTGGCAGGAACTACCGAATGTGACAAAGAAAAAACAGCCTTTGAAAATTCTCTATACTATATCAATATGTTATTGTTCAGCAGGGACGCTCGCATGTATTTTTTTTCTCCATCATAAAGCTTAGCATTTCTATAGGTACTTTTTTTTTTTTTTTTCTTCCTTCTTCTTACAGCAGTGAAGTTTGGCTGGATACTAATGAATGTTATCTGGGAACTGCAACATTATACAAATGCCTTTCATACTTTCATACTAATGGGCTGATTATCTGTTCAACAGCAGGCACCCTTTTTTATTAAAAACCACTGACTTGTTTGGGTAGTAATAAGTTAATATTTCTGGCACTGTATATGAAATAAAGAAAGACTCTATGACTAACTGAGACACTGCTTATCTCTTTTTTTTTTTTCTTTGTTTATATAAACTTTTCTTTGTTTATATACTTTCTGTAATACATGGAATGTAGAAAATAAGAAAATGTCATTAAAAGAAAAGAATCTTTAAGGAGTGAGAAAGAAAAAAACAAAAACACTTCATGACCTTTAAAGGATGTTTCTGCCTTAGATGCTGAACAAAATAATATTTTGCATTCTTATATATTCATAAGGCCTCAGGCAGTTCCAATAGAGATTTTTCTGTACTGTGTGTTTTCCTACAAATCAGTAATTGAGGGTTGTTGCAGTGTACAAAGTTCCAGTAATTTAACATTTTCTGTAAATGTCAGCAGAGGGTTATTCAGTTTCTGCAGGTCACAAGGTCTTTTATACACCATCTAGCCTAAAATGATGATGCTATAAGAAACCAAGAGGAAAAGCAACAGAAAGCCTCCTGCTTCTTCTAAAATAGAGGAAAGCCGCATTGACATATATTTACATAACAGTGTTGACAAATATCAGTAGCATGCAATTAGCTAGTGTTTACTGTAACAACACTAGTTAATGGGTATGACACTAGGAGGAAGGGTTTGAGGTTGCAGCCACTTATCTAACTAAATCACTTAACTATGATTTAAACTCTTAAGACTGACGAGAAGAATAATTAGATGAGTCAAAAATTTGTCTTCACTCCTTGAATAGACAATTATCCCAGCTTTCAGAAAAAAAAAAAAAACAACATGAAAAGTGAATTGTGTGAATTGAGAACATAAAATTATTAAAAAAAAAAAACAAAAAAAACCCCAAAAACCCAAAGTAACAGCAATGAGATTAAAACAGAAAGAGTGGAGAGACACCATTTTCAAGTATGGTTTATGCAACCGTGACTTTTATACATTTTTTGTGGAAGACAGATACAGCTAGATCTGTAGCATTAATTTCTTGTTTAAAGATTCAGCAGGATTTTACTCAATCTGGAATTGGGAAGAGGTGAGGACCTTTTCACAGCCAAGTGCTGTCGTACATCTTCAGTTCTTTCCCTATTTCTTAAAATGATACTACACTTTTCAAGGCAGATTTAATCACAGGAATTATGAATAACTTAGTTACAGTGGAGCCTGCTCCCAGGTGTAATAGACATCTGGTTTTAGAACTGACAAGAATGCTGAAGATGCATAAGGTGATTTCTGGAGTCGCATCTTGCACAGCTCGGTTCCCAGACGTTCATCCTGTGTCCTGACTTCACCCCAGGATCCCATAGAGCTATGTAACAGCTCTATAATGCCTAAACCTATAGCCTAGTTTCCATGACAAAGAAAGCTACATGTACCATCCAGATGGGATCATAACAATTTTCAGCATATTTCTCCCAGGACCTGGGAGTTTTTACACATATTCTCCCAGCAGGAAAATTTAGTAGAGCCTTCAATATCTTGATATTGCTTAGAATAAGGCTGAAGCCTGAAGGCATGTTCCAGAAGAGGTAAATGTAGCTCCTGGACTGAAATAACTCAGTATGCACCAAAGGTTTTGCTCCCTTGTCTTTTACTGAAAGAATGGTTGTTGCTTAAACATATTCCTTAAATAAAATGTTAGCCTCATCTTTAGTATCTGAATATCTGCATGTTAAACAGATATTAACATTGGTATTGAGGGTCAGCTTCTCTGAAATAGGTTACTCTGCCTCTGCATTTGAAGCCTGATTTCAGTAGGCATATACATAGCAAGACTGAAGAATTTTACCTTCGTATCCTATGTCAAACAGGCTGAATTAAGGCTATCTCTTGTTAAAACACAGAAGGAAGCTGAAAAACAAACTCTGAGGCAGAGGAAAACAAGGGAGACAGGAGGTATGTGTGTTACAGCTTTTTCGGATCAGAGACCTGGAAGGATCTGTTAGAGAATCACAGTGTAGTGAGCATGTTGCTCTTTGACTTTTCACTGAGTAATACCTCTTGTCTTACTTTTCACTTTTTTTTTTTTTTCCCTGCAGAAATAGGGACACTTAGATTCAATAGTTAAACAAAAGAGTATACCTACCCTCACACGGGTAGAATGGGGACAGCTTGCATGGTGCTTTTATCACTTTCCTTGATGTGTTGCATCATTTTCTAATTACTTCTCAGCCTATATTTTTATTTCCAAAATACTTTAGAGGTTTAACTGATTTTGGTAGATATTAATATAAATAAATTAATATAAGTACAGGTAAATATTTTCTGCAAGTAGCATTTTCTACATTATGGTCCGCTATATCTCATGAAATTTGAAACACGTCTGCTTTTGTGTTTGTCTAGTAATGGATATTTCATCTTGTCAGACATTTTTGATAGCTTAGATGAGTCATAAACCACTCAACTTCTCAAAGGCTTGATGACATGTAGACCTCAGCAGCCAGGTTTGTACTTTCTTTCACAGTAGGCTCATGGTAAAGATCTTTACCAAGTAGCAATTTGTTGAATCTAGAGGAGTGCAGTTGGCAGCTTTAGGGATGTGGTAAGGTCACTAAATGTTTGATCGCTGGGAAAGTAAAAAAAAAAAAGGGTGCTGCAAAATGCATTGCTCCTGCCTTCTCCGAAACATCCTTCACACACTAGTAATATGGTGATGTTCATTTTGCTCTTCTTTTGCTTCCTATATGTATCCAACAGCACTAAAGCTAATGTTTATGCCATTAAATTAAATTACTTAAATATTTAAACAATGGTATACACATTTGTTCTAGTTAAAAACCTATTCAAATACTCAAGAGAATATTACAATCCAAGCCAAGCATTATTTGGTTTCTGTCTCTCTTAAGAGAGACTGTGAAAGTAAATGGAAGGAAAAGCCATTTCTACTTCTGTTTGGAGAGCTATCCTCTACAGGGTAAATCAGTATTTAGTGGTATGTATCATTTATTCTTATTATCCCTGTATAGTTTGTCTGTGAACCTTACATATTTCAATGCTCTGCAATGCTGTTGGTTGTTTCTCATAGTGACAGGCCTACTGCCCTTCAGGCTTACATTTGATTTTACTCCCATGGCAACATAAAACTAAAGAGAAAATGATAATTTTGAAAGATGTACAGCTAAAATATTTCTATTTGTATCCTAAAGTTGTTACACAGAACAAAGATATTGATGCTCACTGGGCTCTCTCTGTTCACTATACATACCTGAGCTGTTAAAGTTAACATATGCAATATTGTAACTATGGAAAAAAATCTTGTAAAATTAAACTTTAAAACTACTTATAAACTTGCTATACTAGCAAGTGAACAGACTGTCTCTTTCTTTTGAAGTCCTAATATTTCTTTAAATTGTTCTTAAAGACACTTACAGTGCCAGGACTTGACATTTGTGCAACAGTGAAAATTTGATACAAACCAAAGTCAAATACAACTTCCGTAAATGAAAGTGAAGTAATTTCATAATTCATTAAACTACAGATCAGTGGTTTAGATTGAGAACTCAGATATTCATCAAAAGCCTAAGTCTAATGTTTGGCCAGATTATAGTGAGATTAGGTGGTTGGCATGGCATATTGTTGTACAGTTAGATCCAAAAATATAAAGCTTGTGATGAACTTGCGAGTGACCTAGAATTTTTCCTTCATTTAAACATCTTTCTCTCTCATTTCGTCTCCCTTGACTATTGATACAAGGATGCATTAAGGCAGAACTAAAATGACATACTGGTCCCACAGCAGAAGGTTACATCCTTGTTCTTGAAACTCTCCCTCAAGGGAGTATTTCCATTGAAGCTCCACTATTCCTAAGTGGCAATTTAATTCATAGTTTTGAAGGACATAAAAGACTATTATCCTCTAGTTTGACCTACTACACATCTACAGAATTATAATCAGTAATTATTTTTGAAACACTCCTAGTCTCCATTTTGGTATTTGTCCTTTTGTGCATGTCTATTATGCAGCAGGTTGCAGACAGGCTCTGCAAGCCCTTTGTGACAGCACTGGCCTATCAGCTTGTTCTTAACCTAGCACAGTGCCTGTGCTAATAAACTCAGCCACGTAGCTGAATATATTATCTGAGTCTTGTTACCACACTAATGTAGTTAAATGTCTGATAATTGCATTTTGTTAGCTGAGAACTTCGGTGAGGTGATGAATAACTGCTTGTAATTAAGATAATAAACATGCCTTCAGTCCTTAATTTCATAAATGAGTGCAATATTTTCAGAATTTAGGTCTTAAGCTACCTCACCTAATAGAAAATAAATCAAGACAGCTCAGTATGCAAAATCTGGCAGACTCTCAGCCCTAAACCTTCTTGCTTTTAGACATGATTGTGTTATGTTCAAATGAGTGCAATTAGATAATGAATCTTCATAAATTACATTTATTTCTATAGATATATATGCATATACAAATTTTTTACAGTCTTACCAATCCCTTTTCTCAAACCCAGACAGGTTAAGAACCTGGGAAAAGATCTAAAAACATGATCAGAACTGATAAGCCAAGATGATTCTGTCTTCCGGAAAGAACAGCTTGTGTGGATTTTTTGTTTTGATTTTTTTTGAGGGTAGATATTGCTTACTTTTTTTTTACAAGAAAACATCAACCATACTTTTATAATAATACATATGTAGTCTCAATATTAAAGATTTTTAATTAATATGTTCCGTGAAATTTTGGGTTTACTGAATACAGTGTCAGAACCTAAATTCTTGTGTTGTCCTTGAAGATGAACTGCAGGAGGAATCAAGACCAGCTAAAGTAAAGCTTGGTCTTTGCAGATACATTTTAATAAACATTTTAATGCTCCTACTCTATGAATAAATCGACAGTACTAATATCTGGAATTTCCATAAAATCAAGAGAGTATGGTAGTAATTTACTGTGTTTCAATTATGAGAAAATACAATCCTTTACTTAACAGTCTGCTGATTTAATTTGCCATATAGAATAGGCATAATTTTCTGGATGACAACTTCCAAAGATATTTTCCATGTTAGAAAATATTTAGACGTCTGGACAATCGTTCATAGAAAACCAGAAATCTTCCTGAGACTATCTGAGGTTCACTGTAAGAGTGCATTATCTACAGAGCCTACATTGGTGTGTAGTCAGGAAAAGCTATTGCATCTCTCAACATTGCATAAAATACCATTTGTACTGCATTAAACCCACTGTGCTTTGGGGCATCTCACTGCTTTCTGTAGAGGCTGAGGATGTTCTCCATTGTACATGATCTCTTCCCACCTAAACCAGTCACATCTTTACAGTGATATTGTTGGTGTCTGCAACTGAAATTTTTGTGTTCTTTATGAGGACTTAATTTTTTCTAGTTTCACCTGCAGTGTAATTTTTCCTCCCAGAGCACTAACACCAAATTAAAAGTTAAGCACCTCCATATATCAGGGCTTTATTAACCTTTATACATTCATGACACACAGGAGGTCGTGTTGCAGCATTCACTCTGTATTATATGCAGCTGAATTCCTAGTGCAGCACTTAAGAAGAAATAACCCAAAGTGAAACTCCCTGAACTGATCCTCCACCCTCTGATGCACCATGAGGCTGCAGAAGCAGCAGAGGAGGACTGGGAAAAATCACACATCAGCCTTGGGGAACATTTCTTTGCTACTGAAATCCCAAAATTCTACTCTGTGGAATTAGTACCCTACTTGAGGGTTTGAGACATCTTCCTGAAGGAGTATTTATGCCTGAGGATCTTTCAAAACTAATTCAAATAGTTTTCTGCAGTGGAATAGGGAACATGTGAGTTATTCTTTTTAAGTGTGGCTGTGTAATAGCTCTTGCATCGGGCATGTAGGAAGATAACAGCCCCTGAAGCCTATATGCTATTTTGACACAAGCTGTTCAACATATTTAAAGCATCTCCTACTGAAAAAGTGTCTTTTGTGTCTGTATCATGCTTTCTGGAGGAAAGAAATGCTGTGAATCTTTTCAGAATAATTCAAGTAATTAACGTAAGATGATGTATTTTTGTATAGTAGTTAGTACGTATTATGAGATGCCACCATCAGATTCATATCTAATAATAGCTATTCTTTCCAAGTCTGTAAGTACAGGGAACTGCAATTATCATACTAATAGGTAGTTTATGAACTGTGTGCATTTTAATGTGTACCATTCAAACTAGATCCCTGTTATATTTGATAGGATAACTACAAAGAACTAATCATCTAGGATTTGAAAAATGCTGATCAGAAATCTATAAAATTGTTATTATAAATGCAGGAATATATACAAAGAATACATTTCTAACACAGCAATAACCAAGGCAGGAATGATAAGCAATATTATCTATCACTGTATTTGCACTGTTAGGTAGTTTCCGTCAATGCTATCCTGCAGTGTACTTCAGTTGACTTAAATTAAAGTTCAATTCCAAGCCATCCCTTCAGAAAATTAGTTTTACCAAAGACTACTATACTACATGGACAAGTACTGCAGAGTGAACAAAATTTGCCCTAATGATCTACGCTTTAAAACTTTTGCTTTATTCTGAAATCAGTTTGTCTACTCAGCAACTTTCATTTAAGACAAAGTTAGCTATGATCACCTGTTTCTTGACCACTCACATTACCTGGCAATCCTGAAACTTTCTTTGAAGAAAGTTCTGTTAACTAAAATAAGATTTTAAGAGTTGCTTCTTGTCATAAATGGTTCTGATGCTCTCTTCACTAACTGTGTTTAGTTTTGATGAAATCTGTTGCTTTCCATGGCCTCATCAATAATATAAGCAGCACAACAAAGTCGGTGTGTCAGTCATAAATAAAAGTAAAAGTAATCATCGTGTCCTTCACTGACTGAAAAATTTAGTCATGCTGGATTCTGGGATTCAATTGGCACATAGTGTTTCTATATGAACATAAACATATTTGTCTGATATGATTAGCTTTTATAACTTCCCCAGCATTGCATGCCTCTTTCCAAATTGTCCTTAAACATGCCACAAATGATAATGCAAAAATATTTTCTAATGTAGGCCAAGATAATTAATTTTTATTATCTAGAAAGAATTAATTTCATCTTTTCTTCAATGACATGGAAGAGATCACTAAATTCTCTGCAATGTATGAATATCTGTATTCTTTTTAAGGACAGCAGCTCTGTCTCATATATGTCCAGTTCCTCTCATGTGAAAGGGTAGCGAGGTGAGACTCCCTCGCCATTTAATCAGCAAGAGGATTTTTCATACTCTTCCTCTCCCATCCAAGTCACAAGTTTTCAAACATTAAAAATAGTTTTAAAACAAAATGAGGATTAATGGATTTTCTCCATCTACATGAATCTAAAATATGTGGAAAACTCATGTTTAGATGCTTTTTTGAGCAAAGATGTAAAAGTCTTTCAGCTGGCATAATTTCAGTTGTTATCTGTCAGACAAAAACACTAAAGATCATGCGCCAAGGAAATTGCCTCAAATATATAAAAATGACAATTTTTTTTCATATTTTTTATTGATGAGCTTTGGAAAAAAACGTGCATGCTATTGTGAACTCTATACTATTTATGAAAAATTGGGATAGAAGCATGTCTCAATATTTTTAATGCATTAATAGAGTGGGAAAATACTTCCTGCTGAGGTCTATAAAGGAAGATATCAAGGCTTAAGCTTCTGGAGTTAAATGCACAGGTTTTAAATCGTAACTATGTATCAAATGTCTGTCATTATCTTGTGGCACCTTTCAGTTTTGGGTTTTAGGTCAGTAAAGAAGTAGTATGTTACAGAAGTGTACCCAAAGTAAAATTGAAGACTCTATGTATTCACCACCAGAGCTGCAGTCACTCATTTGGTTACTGTCAAGCAGTACTAATTAAAATAGGACTTATTTACAGCTCTGTGATGGAAAAACTACTATTGACATCTTCAAATAAAAAGAATCATGTGTCAAGAGGTTATTTCATCAAATGGACTTATGTTACATCGGTATAAAATACATTAGGAATATAGATGAAAACATATCTATGTTTTCATACATTTAGAAATGCCAGAGACTTTGTTTTATTTATTTTTATGACAGCTGTAGAAGGCAAAATACATATTTTTTAAAAGCCTTGAATATAATGGATAGTATGAATTCATAGTTAACCACTGAAGACTGGTGGGCTGACCTTGCCCCTCTGCTGCATATCCACCCATCCACTCTCTCATTTCCCATCCTCAATAAAACAGAGGGAGAAAAAGAAGATGGAAGACTCATATGTCTAGGTAAAACAGGGGTTAATTTAACAACTCCAATTCATTTGAAAAGTCACAATAATCTAATATTTTCTTGCTCCAGGAGAATCAATTTTTTTCTAATTTAAGAACAAATGAAACAAAATACAAATGAAGGGAAGCTGACCTCTTAGGTCATTAAATTTAGCATTAAATCTATCTGTGCATATCATTCCTACTTTGTGGGACATTCTTAAAACTGAAGGCTGCTAAAAAGCTTATTTTTTGGTATGCAGCCACCAGTCCTGCCACAGGTCTCCATTTATCATAAAAGGCAACCAGGTTACACACTGGTTAAGTTCCATACAAGTTATTTTTCACATGTTCTAAATATAATTATTACTTGCATTTATATTTTTCATCCAAGACATATGTATTCAGATATAGTCAAATGTATTCCAATATTCCTGTCCTCTTTCTTCCATGAAACTTTCTCTTTCAGTTTTTGGTTTTCTTTGTATTTTTTTTTCCCCTCTAAAGTGTTTAATTTTACAGGTGGGTCGGGTCTAAAGATAATATAAAATAAGATAAAGCTTCTTTTGGGAAACAGAGAACCTTTAAGTGAGATGAGTTCTCCTCACCTTCATATGTTATTAATAATTCCCACCAGTATATATTAATAATTTCCAGCAGTATTTATAGTCTGCTTTCTGGCAAAAGATAGTGGAGAAAGTCAGTGAAGCGGAAAACTAGGTCCAATATTTGTTTGAAATACTGTATTTTTATTGGTAGTAAATCTTCTTTTTCTTCTATGCTTTGTAGTAAATAAATATGTAAATAAGTGCTGAATAAATTTCAGAATAAATTGGAAGAGTAATTCTACCTTTTTATAATAGTTATATTAGTTGACATAAATAATATCCTAGACCTGTGCTAGTCTTTATATTGACTTATTAAAAATGTCCCAGCAATTTATAAGCAGTGATTCTCCTCCTCTGAGTGAGCACGTTAAGACTTCTTTAAACACAATCATTGTGAGACTGTGGACAGAGAGAAAGCAGTGCCGGGAATGGAGTGATGGTGGTTACTCGGAGGAGGAAGACTGTACTCCCAGCACCCAACCAAAAGGAAATTGGTATCCAGGCCACCGGCTGTGAGGAATGCCACAGCCTTGCACTGGCACCTGGCAGCAATGCTGGCTATGGCTGCGTGTGGTGCGAGCAGATTAATGACCTGCTCAGCTGGGTGGTGCAGCTCCAAGATGAAGTGATGGAACTCAGGGAAGAGGGGAGTAGATTGAGAAACATCAGAGAGAGTGAGAAGGAAATTGACTATTTTCACAGTCTCATTTCTACAAAAACAGAACAGCAGGTAACTCTTGGTGGAGCAGAGGATTCTTTAGTCGGGCAGGTAAATGCTAGTGGAGTAGAGGATTCCATAGCCTCTCATCAACAAGCCCCTCAGCATTCCCATTGTAACCCGCCTGAGCAGGGTCAATGGGAGCAGGTGTCTGACAAATCAAACAAACGGAACAAAAAGAGCAAGCATGTTTCTTTAATAAGCACATCACTTAACAGTGCCCTTGCAAAACAGGTATGGGGCTCTGCGGGAGGAACTGGTCAAGAGCAAGGATAAGGGCTCACAAAAAACAGTTGAGCCACCAAGATCAGCTCTCCCCCAGCCAGCCATCAAAACTGACCCCAATAAGAAAAGTCGAAGGGTCATTGTTGTAGGTGACTCCCTACTGAGAGGACTGGAGGGCCCAATATGCAGGCCGGACCCACTTCACAGAGAGGTCTGCTGTCTCCCTGGTGCCGGTGTAAAGGACGTTGTAGGTAAACTTCCCTCCCTTGTGAGTCCTTCAGGCTATTACCTGTTGGGAAAAGGCCTGGGAACAATGATCAGGACTCAATATGAGTTGCAATCATGTTCTAACTTTATTGGACCCGCGATTC
>WTSP01003132.1:0-49613 GCA_025331215.1 Actenoides lindsayi
GGCTGCTCGCGCGCCTGCGCGGACGGCCGCGGGCCGCCGTCGCCGCGCGAGGGGAGTCTGCGCGCGGCGCTCGCGCACTCGCCTTCCCGCCCGCCCTGCCGGCCGTCGGCCGCGCGCGGGGTGGTGGCAGGTTGGCCCGGGCCGGGCGCCATCTTGATCCCGCGGTGCCGCAGGTGTTTCCGCGGCAGGGCCTCGCCTCTCAGCTCGGTCCCGTCGCAGAACGGCCGAGCCGGCTGCAGGGAGAAAGGGGCCCACGCAGCCACCGTGCGCATCGTGTGCGCCAGGGCCTCTGAGGGCAGGGTGGCCGCAGGTAACCCTGGCTCCAGTATCCGCCCAGGGAAAGTCAAGGGTGCGAGAGAGGAGAAAAAGGATGGAGGAGGTAACTGTTCGACAGGAACCCATGCTAAATATGTCAGAAAGCGAGGAGAGTAGCATGCCCAGATCCCCCATGAGAGGCAGGACATTCTCCATGCTCCCTGGTGAGCCAGGCTGCCCGACTGTGACGGGGATGGGGTGGCATTGCCAGCAGAGCCTTAGCAGGGGCGCAGCCAGCCAAGGTAGGCAGTCTCTTGGATTAATATTTCACAGTAATGAGGGCAGCACATCTTTCAAGTGTTCTGATGTGAATGTTCTGAAAAAAAATGCACTGAAACACAGGACTGTCTCTGTGTGTTCTGGGTGTTACTGAGGCAGATACTGTCAAACATTTAAAGGCCAAAAAATTAAAACACTCTCAGTCTGGAAGGCTTTTCATTGTTGGATTTTGTGTAACCTGGAGTTTAATTAGAAAAACCACTGGATAATTTCAACTAAAAAACCTTCACAGCTATATCAAAAGGAGGCAAATAGGTGTTCACAACTGTATATGCAAAAGTTGGTTTGCCTCTCAAGATGTGTCACGGTAATTCTGCTCACTAGGTAAACTTTGCGTTCACATATTGTGCTTCTGCAGGTTTTCTTAAAGAATGATCTGTGCAAACACTACGGCTTTTCTGCTGAGATGATGATTTTTTTTGTTATTTTTTTTCTTCATGGTACAAGATGGGTTTAACAACAATGCCAAAGGTTGGATGGTATTAAACTATGAATTTTTTGGAGATGAACAAAAAGACATCCCTGTTACGCATATGCGTAGAGAGGAAGAGTTAACGTTATAATGTGTGTTAGTATTTTAAGATCTATGAAGAATTTAGATGGGTTGCACTCGTTCTTCTGGCGTTTCCAACAGCTGTAGTTTGCTTTTACTGCATCTCATTTGACACCCTAAGTTGGAAGCCGAGTTGTAGGAGAAGGGTGAGTGAAGTGCTGAACACCGTGTTTGGGAAATTATTTTGCAAACGTGATTTTCAGAGATTTTGATACTTCAAGTAAGGAAGATGTTTTGTTTAAACATGAAAGAGCTTATGACTGGGTAGGTAACTTCTGTGAGGGTGTACAGTCTTTTACATCATCAGAAACTATATTATGTTCTCAAATAATTATAATTGTAAAAGTATAATTCTCATAACTGTAGGGTCACTGAGTTGCTGGCTGTTGCATGTCCCTCTGCTCCCGTAATTAATCGGAGAGCTCCTAGAGCAAGTATCCCTGGAAAGCAGCAGAAGTCTTCAATTTGTAGGTCTAGGAAAAGGGAGGGGTAACTAATAAGTAGAAAGTTTTACTGAGAAATAAGAAAAAATACTTTGACAGCTGAAGCACTACCCAGAATTCAGTTCCTTGGTGTGCTGCCAAGTCCCTGGTTGGCTTAGGCAAGTTGCTTTATACACAGGGAACATTTGTAAGGCAGGACACAGAGATCAGGTTGGATGGGTTGTACCATCTCAAACATATCTTCTGTGTGTGTTTTCAGCAATCAGTATGGGAAACAATGCAAGGCAGTCATTTACATTTTAAGAGATTTTTTTTTTTTCTCCTCAAACCAGCACAGTTCTACTTGGATTAAAAGGGAAATTATTTTTATTAGGCGATTCCTTTTTCAAATTGCACTGTTGCTTCATTCTAATCAGTGGTTCATTAACAAATCAAAGTATCAGTTTAAGCCAAGTAAAAAAGCAACAAATTTGAGTAAATGTGGAGACAAGCTCTGGTGTATTTTCTAGTATGTATAAATCAATGTGATAGACTGTCTAGCACAACACACTTAGTAATGCTGGTTTGTAGAGTAACTACTTTGGAAGCCAGACAAAGTGCAAAGCTGTGCTGCATACCACTCTCCTTAATTAATTAACCCTACAACTAGTGCAAAAGTTGGGATATCAGAAAGAAGCAGGATGTCAGTGTCTTCCTTCTCGAGGTCAAACTGAAGTCCTCTGTAATTCAAGTATGATGTGCAAGATGACTGGGTTTTTTGTTGTTGTTTTTTGTCCTTTTTAAAATTTTTTTTTTACTTTTTTACCTTTATTTGAATTATTATTTATTTTTTATTTAGATGTCAGGTAATTTGGGGAACTTAAATGTAACCAATCCCTGTGGGCTGAAGCTAGTCCATACTGCAGCCACTTCTCACATGCCTTCCACCTTGCAACTGCATCTGAAAAATTGCACTAGTCAGCATGGTGTCTTATTATCAGTCCTTAGTCTAATTCAGATTCTCAGTTAACTGGAGAATGGGAACTGGATTAAGAATGAACCTCACTGTTAAGCATTATCCACAGCAGCACAGTTTATTTTTATCATTTATATGGGGTTTAAAAGCATACAACTATCAGCAACACACAGATTTTCCTATGTAGCTCTTTGGTTTACAGCACTAGTCTTATCTGACATTCAGGTTTCTCTTCAGCAGTGCAGAAACAGTTCATTGCAGTAGCATGCAACTCATACAATGACTAGGCTCGTGTGCTTTACTGGTTAGACTGAAAAAGAAAAGCATCAAACACCAATGTCTTTGTGCCCTGGACCAAATTTTAATGCTTATTCATCTCTTAAGCAAGATCCACATTCAACCTGACAAATTTTGACAAGTGGTAAACATTGCAAAACATCAGATAGTTACAGACAGGATAAAAAATAAACCTTGCTAGTAAGGGGCTGCCAAACAGAGTCAGGTCTGAGCTCCAGCCCTACAAGCCTGAACACACAAGGCAGACACTGAACTGAAAGGAGGCTTACGTGTTATGACAAGCAATAATTGCACACATCTTCAAGCCAGCCAAGAGGCAACTTCATTTACACTCAACCTTGCTGGAGGTGTTCAGATGTGAACAATGACTTTGCTTTCAGGTTCCAGAATAAGAGAACTCAAAGGGACTTAATTTTCAGAATGTTTTGAAAATTAGGCCCTCTGATAGGTTCTGGTCTACACCCAAGAAATAAGGCTTCCAAAAATGAAGTCATGCTGACTTTGTGCTAAGTTTATACTTGTTGACTTCAATAGCCAAAAATACCCAAACCATTTTAAGTGTGAATAGCAGCAGGACAGTGAATAGAGGCAGCACATCAACTTTCATGAAGACTGAGCTGATTGCTCAGACCTTTTGCAGCTGTAAATACATAAAAATTCTAGCTACAGTCATTTTTCATGACCTGTAGCATAAAAGTGGTTTGATCAGTTTTCTCCCAAACTTGATATAAACATTCTTTGCCTCAGGGCTATATATAGGAAATTACATCCCACACCAGTTTGCTAGTGAAAATATGGGGCTAAACAGTTATTTATAGAAGAAGTTAGTTGTAATTTTGACTCCCTTTCAGACATCCAAACAAGTTAGTACAAGATTAACTCAAAACAACAGACATGTCAAAAGTGAAGTTTTAAGGCACAAATGAGTGTCATCGCGTGAGAATATAGCCATTTATTTTGCCTTGAGAGGGGAGGAGCAGAAAAGTGTATAGAGCTATTTGAATATCACAAGACAAAACAAAAATGGTGATACTGTGAAGGGCATATTGCGTATTGAAGTACATTATTTCATAGAATTGTTCTGGTTGGAAGGACCTTCAAGATCATCAAGTCCAGTTTATTCATCAAGCTGAACGATTCTTCTCGTGCTTTGGGAGAGTGAACTCCCACCTACACACCACTGTGCTCTACCACCTGGATCCTGAAACGTAACGCACGTGCTGTGGAACACCAGTAGGGTTATGGGTGGCTAGCAACACCTAAGCACTACAGTCTTCCATTTCTACAGTTCCTTCTCTGTAGATGTTCAGCTCCTTTTTTCCCTTAAATGCCATTTTCTCAGTGTATGTGTGTGAGTGAAAGAAAATGATTTCAGATTGTAATATGATAGATTTGCTCAGGATGGAGTCTCAAGTAAGATGCAAGACACCTATTACCCCTGTATACTAATCCAGCCTTACTAAAACATGGAGCAGGTGAGGCTGTAGGTTGACAGCCATGTGGAGGCTGTGAGTAGATTCTCAAGTGTGCTGTTGTGATCTACCCAAATCCAACCCCAGGTCGATGTGGTCTGGAGTGGTCTCAGAGTATGGGTCTTCAATTTTTTGGTGTTGAATTATCATTTTCACTGTAATGTCACAAATAACATTGAATGTGTTCACAGTTCAGGGATGCATTTTACACAGCAATAGAACCATATTCATTAAAAATCAGAATCATATAGTAGCCTTTGGTGGCATAGGTAATAGCCAGGTTTTTTCAGCTTTTCTGGTTATTCAGTGCCTCTTCCTCGGCTTTAAAAGGTGTAAGACATATTCCCAGCTAAATGAAATGTATTAACTTACTGCAATATAAGTCCCCATGTAACTCCTTTATCCCACTATTTGCTTTAAAAATGGCTTTAATGTTAAATGGCAGGAAGCTCAATACACTAGGGCACTAGAAAATTACACTTGAGAGTGCTAGTTTTACATAAAACTTCTATTTCCTGCTATAAAGTGCATTTATTTGTTTTCTAGAACATGGAACAAATCTGGTTCCAGGGTTTTGTACAGTCCCTAGGCTTCTCTGTTTCAAGGAACCAAAAGGGGCAGAAGCTTAAAAGCCAGGCAGGTACAAATGTCTGTGGTTAGATGAGTTTATATCCTGTTCACTTACTAGAGACAGTATGAGATGGCACAAAATCAGGAATGCATGAGACTGTAAAGCAGCAATATTTGAATTATGTGCCCACTGTTGACAGCAGAAGCCTTTGAT
This sequence comes from Actenoides lindsayi, assembly GCA_025331215.1. NCBI lineage: Eukaryota > Metazoa > Chordata > Aves > Coraciiformes > Alcedinidae > Actenoides > Actenoides lindsayi. The sequence continues at coordinate 5,099 of WTSP01003132.1, forward strand.
ACTTCCAAAGTCATATTAATTGTTTCTCTGTGGCTTGTATCAGTGCATAAAAAAAACCAATCACCCCACCTTAATTGCCCTTATTTAACACAGAGGAAAACACTCAGGGGGACTGGCTTGTAGAAATTGTACAAACTAGATTCAAGATTAGAATACAACTGGCTTATTAAAAGTTCTGATTTCTTCTTCTATGGCAATTTGCCCTCAAGTTTATAACTTGATAAGAAATAAATATTTGCTGTGCCTTATCAGGGCATCCTCCTCATCCCTTTGTTTAGATTGCTTGTGTTCTCCATGCTTACGTTTTCTTTTACGTCTTTTCTCTCATTACGTTTTCTTTTTGGTTATTTTGAGAAAAGTTTATTAAATGAAGCAAGTCATGCGGCATCCTTTGGAAATGGTTTGATTTGAGTTTAGGTTTAGTTCTTAGGTCACTCAGAATAGATGGAAGCTCTCAACTATTGACTACTCTTCTACATCTGAAAAAAAAAAAATCACAGGAAGCATCTGCCTTTCTGGATTGTGATGCCCGTCATTACAGACCTTGAATCTGTTAACTACTTTTACAGGATTAAAACCATTTTCACAGAATGTTAAGGGTTGGAAAAGACCCTCAAAAGATCATCTAGTCCAACCCCCCTGCCAGAGCAGGACCACCTAGAGCAGCTCACATAGAAACACATACAGGAAGGTTTTAAATGTCTCCAGAGGAGACTCCGCAACCCTCACATTTTAACCTAGGCCTGGAAACTGGCAGGAGGCTGTTACAGAACCCATGCATTAGTCATGTTCTCTCTCTGCTGTGCAGAGGGGAATATTGTGATCTGCACAAGCTGGGCTTTTTGTAATCTTTGGTTTTGGGTGCAGTAAATTACAGCAATCCAGCGTGAGGAGGAAGAACTACATCCCCTCAATTCAAGCAGTATGTTCAGTCAGGTAGTGGCATAAGAACGCAAATGCCAGAAGTACCATCCATGTAGAAAAGCAGATAGGGAAGTAGATTTTTCTTTCTCGAAGCTGATCATTTTCACCTCTCCTTATAGGGGAGCATCTGAGTGCAGGTGTAGCTCTAGTCACGTAAATACCCAGTGGTTGCAGCATCAAGTCCCCTATAGCCAATTCATTAGGCCACACTAGTGCCAGAAAGGTCAGTTTTCTTTTAAATACTTTGATTCATCACATGAAGGATTTAAGAACTGAAGATGCCTAGGACTGTTCTTGCTGCTTCACGTGTTTATGTTGGGTTGTTCAGGAAAAGGATTTTTTGTATACAGGATGAGCATTAATGCTGATATAGACACCTAAATTATTTGCTTTTCTTCTGTAAAATATATTTTTAAACATAATGTTTAACGTCGAGTTTTCACTTACAGAAGTTACAAACACATCTTTTACAAAGCAGCAAATAGCCTTAAGGGAACAAGTAGTTGCTTGTCTACACAGCAAATCAGTGCCTGTGCTAAAAACAACAAACCAGGAGCAGTCCCTAATGGTGGCTGATCAAAGTTTCCCTGTATAAGTAAAAAGAGAGAGAAATTTAAAAATTATGAAGGGCAGATTAATGTAAATAAGTGCTTCAAGAAGAACAGCCAGAGTGGTTCTTTGAGAAGTTACCAGTATTTGTGTTTAAGTTCTTTTCCTCACATTTGAAGGGATCCAAACCATGAATACATTCTGAAACCTGGATGGAGACTCCTAGAAGTTTAAAACAAGTGCACTGAAAAAGTTTGTGTTTGTAAACATTTATTTTCTTGAACTGAAAAAGGCTTGCATCAGCACACATTGTACAGCCTTGCAAATTACACAAATTGAAAAAAGTTTGTTTCATTTATGTGCAATGAATCTTTAATGTCCAGTGAGCATCTGCAAATGATGAAAACTTAAACCATTAAAAAGGCTTCCAGCACTTATCAAACACAATTATCTTAGCGTGAAAAGGAAGAGAAAGAGATCCATATCGGTGGGAACACAATTAAGGTGCAAACATTTTGTCACTTGTGAAGATACACTTTAGTTTCTTCACATTTTTGCTAAAAAGAAGAAACATTAAAATGTGATTCGGTGAACATTCTTTGTAACCTATTCGTATTCCCCTTTAAATAATTATTAAACTTGCTGGATCAGAAGCAAATCCTTCAAGGGTACAACCTACTCATAATTTATTTTGACATTGCTTGAATGAATCTCAAAACAAAATGACCATCTAAGGACTTAGTTATTAAAATTATATTTTTTTTCAAAAAAAAAAAAAAAAAAAGAACACAACAACAAAAAAAAGAAAACCACAAGGGACAAAGAACAGGTTAACCTGAAGTTTTGGGTAGTTTGCTAGAAAATGAGTGTAATTCATTGAAAATGGCTCTCTTTTCCCCTCCACCAATCCTCAGGTTCCTGCCTAGGAACTGTGTGCTGTGTGCTGGCTGTGAAAAGGGATTATAAAATACAAATCTGAATATGGATTTTTATGAACGTTTGCTGTACAATAGAACTTTGGATCTGATACAAGAATTCAAAAATATAAAACAAAACTACTATAAAAGTAGGGGCATTTCAACAGCATTCCTTGTAGAAAGCTGCCTGTCTCAAAGATGATTCCTTGCTATTGTCTGGGATTAACTCTGTATTTTTTTTCTTCATCTTGCTGGATCACTGGGTTATTTACTCTTCAGTGGCTACCGTCACATGACAAAACATCCCAGGAGGCTCTATGAAGAGAACAGAAACCCCATAACATCAAGCCAATCAAGGAGAGGACATGGAAGTAGTAAAGGCTGTGTCCACTGATGTAACTGCTACTGAGAACTAGCCCTTTCCAGAACATGAAAGTCGTAGTGCTTCTTGCTTGTTCTCAGCCTGAACTTGTTCACTGAGGTACTGCTTTGTTTCTTCAATGCGTTCTGAGCAGCTGACATCGTAGGGAACGTAGCTAGAACCGTGTAAGTGGAAGCCAAGTCACTAGGTTTGGATGGCTCAGTGTTCACACTACTGTCTGCGCTGCCACAGTAACGACGATGGTGCTGCTGTGTTTGTAGACACTGGGAATCCCTTAGCCACCGAATCTTGGCACCAACTTTTAAAAGTTCTCCAAATAATTTTTCTGCTTCCATACGAGTTATGCCTTCTGGCAGTTCAGTGATTTCTAGAACTTTTCCCACAGCTGAAACAAGAAAAAACATCGAATCTAAATTGGTCATTGCACTTAATGACATGACAAATATAATGGAAAATGAGTTTTCATACTTCTGTCTCCAATGGGCTGACACCAAATATGTAGGGATTCCATTTCTGGTATTCTAGAGAGCCTTCTGCTTTCACATTTAGCACTGCATACAGCTACAAGTGTACAAATAAAAGCTGACAGTACAAAGAGGGCCCTCAAAAGAGAAGGGAAAATAACAACATCTAATTTTGCAGCAGGTTTGAGAACTCACTGCAGCATCTCACTGGCTTTGCCTGTTCTCTTCACACATCACTGTGTTAAAATACTAGTCTGTCTTATCTCAAAAAATGCTCTCCAATAAATCGTTAGAAAAAGCTACTTTATCTATAACTTTCTGCCAAGAGTTGATAGTAGGTAACACCTGCAACAAAAATCCTTTCCCATAAAGATATGAAGAGACAATGTGACATCTTTAACCAACTCTAAGGAGCTAATCTGTATATCTCCTAATATGTCCCCCAAATCCATGTGCTTTAAAAAAAACCCCAAAAACCAAGAAGCAGCACAAGCAATATTATACCTGGTTCTCCTGCACCAAGATCTGCTGAAGCAGCCTTCTTTGCTGGTTTCTTTCCCCTGTTTCCGTGTCTGTTTCCAGGTTGACACTGTAAAGATTGACATAAACGATGTACTTCAGTGACAGTGCACCAGTATCTTAACATTTCTAGGTTAGCTCAGTGAAAAATGATGCAGAGGAAGGTTTCGAAAATAACATGTGCTACCATGGTACACAAAAGGGTTTTCATCTCAAATTTTAGCCTTGGAGATTAGCAATGCTGCAGTCAGACATACTCAATCCTTGGCTTCAGAAGAAAGGGAGGAAATGATGCAGAAAAAAAAAAAAATGTAGAAAATCACCTTAAATCATCTTGGAAGAACAGGTCCCAACCCCCCCACCCCAATCCATCACATCATCTGGCTGATCTCAGGTAGAACTGAGCAAGGTAGAGAGGTAGGGGATATCCTGTGTGTCTGTCCCAAAAGTTACAACAGATGGCAAAACTTTTTAGCTTTGCTAACAGTAATATTTTGGTGTTGGTTGCTTTTTTTTTGTTTTGTTTTTTGTTTATTTTAAATAAGAAACAACTGCACTCTTTGATTAGAAATACCCACAGATTTTTGTTTTGGTTTGGTTTTTTCCTTGTTTTTTTGTTTAGTTGTTATTCAAATAAAAGAAAATCCTTCTAGCATATGTGCTCTCTGTGAGTTCTGGAATTGCTGGCCAATTGCTTAAAAAAAAATAATCAATCTACACTGTTCCTAAAGCTAAATTTCAGAAAAATGTTTCTCACTTTCTCTTTTTTTTTTTTTTAATACAAGAAACAAGAATAATGGGAAACATCAACAGAGAATAAAACCATTATTGAAAGTAGGCACCTTTCATTCAGTTATTTTTCTAATGTGATAACATATTCCCCTATTCATGGTGGTTATAATGGTAGTCCTGAGTTGTTTTTTTCAGTGTTGCCAGGACACTGGTCTCTTTAATACCTGTTGGCTTGTTACTTGTCCACGTAATAAAGGTGGTGGATTGTATTGCAGGGGTTGGCCAAGCAATGGGTATCTGGCATCTCCTTAAAGAGAAAGGTAATTAGTAGGGTTTTTCTGTTAGATGAAATCTTCCTTCACGTTCCTCTTACAATGCATGTCTTATACAGGAGAGAAAGCAGAATAACTATGCACAAAGTCATGTATTTAGCTAGGCTAACAAAATAAGATTTGGCATAATTAAATAAATGTAAGTCAGTCACGTGAAAAGAGTACAAGCTTTCTTGCATTTAAGGATGGCACCAAGAAACATGCCAGAAGTTTTTCTTCATTGCAGTCTTATCTAAATCCTCTCATTTCAAAATGAGCTTGATAAGGCTACAGCTCCTCTCAGTGTACTGATTTAATCATTTTCATCAATATATCTTTGCTTAGAACCAGGAACGTCTTCACGTTCCTGTTTGCTCCAAGGATCCAAAAAGACAACGGAATAGAAGTTTTTGGTAAAAGATTAAAAAAAGTTGAGAGGTAAACTTTACAACAGGCAACTTGGAATTTTTGCAACATCAGAAAACAAGACACTGACATCAAGATTATGCAGCACATAAGACAGACAAGAAAATAAGGTTTTCTTTATCAACATATAAGAAAGACACAGAATTTTCTGTAAGTTTTGCTTTAAATGAAATTCTTCTGTACAACAGGCCCATTACTTCTGAGTGTGGGAACTATACTAGTAAGTCTTTGCTCACTGACAAAGTGTTTTTTTAATCAACTATAACATGTCAGTGAACTCCCCATTTTCTGTTTTTCAGTTAACATGGCCACAGAGCACTAAAATACCTCTACAGGGAATTTTTTCTGTCTTTGAGTGGGTACTATCTGAAATACTAGTTTAAGTAGCAACAGTATTGGCTAGAGGCTCTACTCCCATCGTGCTAGTTTTTCTACAAAGGAATGAGGAATTCTTACTTAGGCAGTCATTTGATTCAGTGCATCATCATCTAGCGAGTGAGTTTGGCAGCACATTCATCTCAGCATCACATTTGTATATCCTTTCCCCAAAAGGTAACACGCCTGCCTAATGATCAGCTAGTTCCATATTATTTATTCTACCTTTGTTGCTCTAACATTATATCCTTGGTAACAGTGTGTGTCAAGTTCTTGATTCATGGTTAAAATGTAAAGCTAAATTGTACCAAACATTTTATTAATATTTTCATTGCTGAAATGGGGAATTTCACATATGAGAAGGCTCAGTAAGAAAAGCATCAAAAGCTTCTGAGAACATGGGGGACTGTATCAGTGCAGAGATAAGGTGAAATTTTACGTAATGCTTGAGTGGATAACTTTGATAATCCTGCATCAACAGCACTGCTGACTAACGTGAGCCACAGTTCATCAGAAAAGCCTTCCTATCACTTGTATTTTACAACAGCCAAACACAAACCATGCACGCGTTTTAGTTAACTGAAAGTATACCTTGTCCAGGGACAAAAGGTCTAGAAAACTGGGACACAATAGAAAGAGGTGTTAATGTGGGACGGATGTTCTTCATGTTCGAGAGCTGAGCTGGTGCTGGTGACTGGGCCGGTGAGGTGACAGGACTACCTAGTTGAGGACTATGCTGCAACTGGAATAAACAGTGAGTTAGTGGTTTTAAAAGTACCTAGTTGAAGAAGCTGAACAACACCTACAACATTCAAAAACTGAAGTTAAAATAGCTCCAAGTATTATCAGAGCAGATTTTTATCCCCAAAAAGAACTTTTGAAAAAACATGCAAAAATGCAATTCATGCAAATTTTAAGTCATCCTGCAAACCAAACCAAACTGCTCATACCTGTGCAGCACTGTCTAAAGTGCTAAGTTCTGCGGACTTCTGCCCCCTTTGATGATCACAGTAATATTTACTCTGCTTCCACTGCGGAGGGGAATGGTTCCGAGGCTGAGGACTGTTGGGTATGTTTAGCTGCATCATCACTACTCCTGCACCCGGTGGTGGTGCTACCGCTGCAAGACAGGAAACCAGGAGGATACAGTGAGCTCTTCATACATGGCAAGCTTCATTTTAGCAGAACAGACAAAAACCAAAAAACACCAAAAAACCAAAGCCCCCACAACATAATGAATGTACTGATTTCTAGAAAACTAGAGCAGTATCTTCTGTAAAGTTCACATTTCCACTCTGAGATGAACCCGCAGTATGTAAGAGAGGGCTTCCCAGAACTGGAAGAGATGGCAGAGTCCCTGAAACTCAGTATTGAGAGTATTTTTTAAAGAAGTCATTCTATTTTAGAGTAGTTGAAAGTATTCAATATTCACTGTGTAGTTACTGCCAGAGCAATGTGTTGAAGAGCATGTGAGACTAAGCTTTATTTAAAGAGAAGTTACCTAGTTAGTTTTACACGATACACAGCATCAATATAGACTCAAAATGCCATCTCTGATACGATGGCATACATCAGAAAGACTGGAATTGATCTTTAGTCTGAGGCAAAGTTACCCTCATTTACTACAAGTTTTATATAGGAATGTTTTTTTCTGGGCAGAGACTACAAACTGACCCCCACGTGCTGTACTACTTGGCTACTGTGGTAGCTGCAGGAATGGTGCAGTCAGGGGAGAACAGCCAAACAAGCCAATGCTGTTTTGTAAGGTTTCTCATGAGGAGTTGTGATGAGGGGCTGCCTGAGAGAGAAGCTGTCTTCCCCCTTTGGCCAGGCTCTGTAATTTATATAATGTCCTGATTACTTGTAAATGGTTCTTTGCAGTTTCCTTCTCTGCTCTGCCCGCTGTTTACAGCATTTCTCAGAATTAAAACACATGGTTTAAACCTTTAATTATCCACCTTTAAAGAGAAAGTCTACAGTCTTCTCAATTTACTGCCTATGTCATAGCACCAGTTAGGAGCAGACACAGATTATAAAAGGCATTCATCTTCTGTTTCTTAAAACAGGCTGTTGTTTTCACTACTCCACAAAAAGTAACAGACTCCTTCAAAAAACAAACAGAACAATGTAGACTAATGAACTTTTAGCTTCTGTAAATTGTATTCTGAAATATTTACTATATTGATATTTATAACAATTAATGAAGCAATGTTAGTGATGTTTTCACATCTATACGTTCTTTTTAATGGCAAAAAGTTCTACCCATGTGTTACAGATTGAAATGGAAGTATCAGATATCTGGCAAACTTTAGCAGAAGATATAAACTTAAGAGTCGGTGCTCTGTCCCTGTAAGAGCAACACTGCAAATGCCTCTATTTTGTAGCACAGCAAAATAAAATGTAACTCTGTTTATGGATATCTACTACAAAATCTGAAGTTCCCAAGTGGTAAAGCCATAAACTTATCTAATTCTTCCATGTAAACCTGAGACGTTCCAGATAAACGTGGATATACACACTACCTTTCACACAAGAAAACTGGTTTCATTTCAGTATTGTATGCATATAAGTGTTCTGTTACACTTACTTACATTTTACTGCTCTATAACACTACAGTATTTTATTCTGCAGCATTCTAGCATACTCTTTTGACTTCTCTCTGTTCTGTGAGAACTGAACACCCAACAAAAATGTGCTTGTTTTTCAAAACTATCTACAGCACCATTTCTAAAAAAGTGTCACACTCTGAAAATGCGACTTAAACTGAGACAGAAGGCTTTGTACATCCCGAAACCCCCTTGTTCTTTCTACTGTTTCTAGGTCCATAGCATTTCAGTAAGTGAATATAAATGGAATTCTCTTCTAAAGAAGCATCCTGACAAAATGAAGCCTCCTAGAACACCTAGGTCAGTTTGCAGACACTTTATCACCTGTCAAAACCCATGAGAAGGGAAACCCAGAATAAGACCTTGAAAGGCTTCCCCCAGATTTGCAGTCTGGTCCTCTGTAACTTTTTCAAATGACAAGAAACACGACTCTGCTGCTTGCCTGGGCTTGTCCTTACCTCAGTGGCCTTGATTCATCACCTCAGTATCACGTACTGAAAAGCATGCTTTTCTTTATTCTCCCAGAGTTTGTTCTCTCTGGGTCATAGAGGGCTTCCCCCTTCCCCAGACTTCTTTAAAGCGCAGCTTAACAGGTTTGAATTAGGCCTTCATAACTGCATAAAACCAGCACTTCCAGGAGAGATTAGGAGGGCAGAAGAACCAACTAGTGCAAGACCAATTTTAGACATCCTGAAATGATGGTCTTCGAGAATTAAAGCTAAACAAACTCGAAGCAAAATGGAAAAAAAGCCAAACCTGCCCCTGAACTATAACACACTGCTAACCCAGCTATCTTGTCACTTAACTGCATGTTATCTATTTACTAATAAACAGGCTCTAAATATATCTTAAAAGATAAATGTTTGCAAGAAACACCACATCTACAGTGGAATCTAGGTCATCGACCTAGGGTTGTTTAATCTATTGCTTGTAGAACAGGCAGACAGCAGTGTTTGAGGTTATCCCTTTTTGGGATAACCAACCAAACCTCTAATGTATCTGATTCCTTATTGGTAAAATAAAGACTGCTATGCTCACAGGATTGTTCTATAAGCTCTTGCTTGGAGGTTACCTCATGCTCTCAATTTCCTGAACAGTCCCATCAATTTTGTGGTCGGAAATTGAGTTTAAGTGTTTGGATATTAACTTTTAGAAATGTTTCATGGATAGATCAAGCTCTCCATCAGCACTGTTTTCACACACCATTGAAGCTGCTATTTATACACCTTCTAAAAATTACCCAAATGTTTTGTAGACCAAAACATTCTGAACCTGATCTAAGTGCTTCTGTGAAGTGACACTTTTCTCCTGCAGGCTGCCTCCATGCTGTCCCCGGGAAACTGGCTATTATTTCAGTTAAGTTCCAAGTTGTCATTAAGAGTTACAGTAATAGCAGTTCACATGAAGAATTAGGAAAGAAGTATTTTTAGAGCTGGCACTCAAGTTTCAGTTCTAGCAGTTAGCCACGAAATCGATAGGATCATTTCCAACAGCTTTCTAGACAGAATGGCTTAGATGAAAATCCCAATAAAATATACCTTTTATTGGCTGCATGATGGAAAGACCAGTGGGCGAACTTTTACATGATGGTGGAGACACTATGCTGTAGTGCACAATGGAAGCAGCCTGTTGTGGCTTTGACTTTGATGAAGGTGGCAATAATGTAGGTGGTGATGGCTTCTGACTTGAATGGTTGCTATAAACTATGAAAGTAAAAGCAGTAAATAAGGCTACCATAAAAACAAACCCAGAAGACCCCACACAGCTTTGGAATATTTCATTCGGCTTTTCAGCAGGTCAGAAAGCTACCTGTATTCAAACCCAGAACGCTTACACTTTTCACCCTTGACACAGGAACTCTGAAAGAAAGAAATAAATCACTACTCCTACTCCATTAAGTGAACACTAGAATGCTTCTTGTGTAGAAGAGCCAAGTACACTGCTTCCAGTAAGTACCTTGCTCGTCCTATCAACTGTAAACCCAAATCACAAAATTTTCAGAGCCACGTGTTCAGGAAAAGATGAGAGTCTTGTGTTGACAACACAGAGTACCCATGTCTCTCAGTTCACACGCAGATTTGCAAGGCATTATGATGTACGTTACTGAGTTCCAAGAAAGTAACCTGAGAGCTTTCAGTGATGAACAAATGGATATGTCACTTAACCTGCCTCCAGTACAACTTTAAAAATGGAACACGGAAATCTAATACAGTAGTTAATTCTAAATCAAACCCTTCATAGCAAATATCCAATCACCCAGCACAGTAATAGCTAGACATTTTTGTCTTTCAGCAAAACCATTAATCCCCCAACCTGCACACTGCTGTCCTTGAAGCTGCTGTGAGTTGCATGGTGATGATGTTCTAGGAAACTGTATCTGCTCTGATCCAGGAGGCTGCAAATATCCTACTGATGAACTGCAATAACAAGAATAAAGAAAGAACATGATTAACAGGCATTTATGCTACACTCATTTAATCATGACTGCTGCATTTGCTGTCTACACATACTGCAAATCACTGAATTTTTGTTAATTTTAAAATCAGTAATATACCCACCTACCCTAGAAACTACTCATTCTTCAGAGAACTTAAGTTTCACATCTCTTCCTTGGCAAAAACTTACACCCTACATACTTTAAGGAGCTCTACTAATTCACCTATTTTGATACACTGTTTTGTGTTGATAGTGCTGTATCAGTATAAAGACACGTAGAATAAAAATAAAAAGACTATTTCTTGTCTTGCCCAATTAACCAGAATTAGATCTCAGTTAAAGATTCACCACAGAACCTGCCATGAGGATTTCAGATGCAGTCCCTCAGCTGGAGGCCGTCCCCCTGCAGCCGAGCCCCTTACTCAGCACTCCAAACGAGCACACCTCTGCTTCAGCGTGAGGTAACACAGCTTGCAAAGAGGATCACCCTTCTGTGTTAAATAAACTCCCATTTGTTTGTAATACATACGAAGAGGATAACTTTAAAAGTTTATTTATGCCAGGTATTATTCAGAGGAACAGACATAGGCAAATGCTATCATACCACTAACTGATCATACTGCTAGAGCCAGAACATCATGGTGGTGGATCATAATCAGAATGGTGCCTATAGAATCCTGTACTTCCATTTCCGTGTCAACACACAAACATTCTGAGGGAATGAGGGAAAAAAAATAGTACTTCAAATTATGGAAAAAGGTACGTGTAATTATGCTGGGCTTACCATTTTAACCCCTGTCATCACAAGAACTTCGTTCCATCCTTTGTCCCACAGTTCAATGATATAATATTAATTGAAAGATTCCCTTCCATTAAAGCAAACAAAACTCAGTGAAAACTAAACCAGATGATTTTATATCTGCATGGGATATGTGCTCTCACACAGCTTCTCATCTGTCCACCATTTACAGCTTTTAGCAGTGACCTGTAGGTTTGAGACCATTCCATTCCTGCACAACAGCATTCTGCTCTCCTTGTCAACGTGCTGCAACGTAACTATTTTGATAAAAGCAAGTTCCTAGTCTGCTTTGAATTCCTAACAAATGTTTCCCTGTTCAAAAGAGCAGGACACTCCAAATGATGCAAAAGATCAAGCGACAAAAAGCTTACTTCAGAAGAAGTCTGGGATTATTGTCTATTCTTTGACTTCACTGAACCTCAAATGTAACTACAGACAAGGACTAAAAGAACCTTCAGTTACAAAGAACAAGAATCCAGATTTAAGTAGAGGAAGCCATGCAGCAATGACACAAACACTATTTAAGTCTCTGCACTCACAAAAGTATGCTGCTGCTTGTTTAAAAGCAGCAAGCAAGGTATTTTTAAATGGTGCACATTTGTAGGTTCAAAAAACTAGAGAAAGAAAAATTTGTAACAAGCATTACTCCTAATTAATTCTTTTAGGTATCTCTCACAAATATTCCAGTTGCGTTGGAGACACAGATGCATACACAGGGATGTCTGTACACTTAGACCAATTTGCTGTTACCAAGGTAGTTAAAGATTTTTTTATCGAACAAAAGCTGAGCATAGGAGAAAGTTCCTGTACTCGTTCGATAGCCAGCTTTGTGCCAGCAGGCCTTGTTAGCAACATGGGCAAACTAAGCTAAGCTCCTTCCAGACAAAACTCCCAAACAGTAGGATAGTCATTCTTCTTCTGGGATACAAGTTCTCTTTTCTCTGCACCTTGTCTAAGTAGTGTCTTTGACAAAACCAGTGAATACAGGTAGTCATCTTCAGTGTCACTGCAAGAGGCATTGCTACTGAACACACCGGTGTTCCATGTGCAAGGAAAGGAAAGCACAAAACTTAGACATGGAACTGTAGTAATATTGCTGAAAGTGATACAGAAGCAATGTTTTCCAGTCTAACGAGCATCTCCCAGTTAAAGCAGTACTGGCTGCTTTAGTTAACTGCATAAAAGCAAAACTAGACAACAAATTGCGTGCAAATCTATCTTTACATTAAACTTCAATATATGCAATACTAGAGCAGATCCTGTCACGTTGTCACACGGCAATTAAGCCTAGTTGCTGAGAACTAAAATAACTGAGTTGAACTCACCTCAAATTATTCTGTTGACCCGATGGAATGACACTGTAGTAAACTGGCATTCCTGTTGTGGGCAATCCTTGATTTGACTGACTGGGAATTAGAACAGGCTGTTGATAGGGCTGCTGGGGCACTGCTTGGGAACCTTGAGGCACCGAAACCTGCAATCGAGAACACATTCAGATCTTCTTCTGTGGACAATGTATCTTTCTGCCTCTTGACCACCACCTAGTTTATGTCAGAATTTAAAACAACTGGAACGGAAAGACCTGCTGGAGTTCTTTACATCGAGAAGACTGGTGATAACAGTAATTGAAATAATAGTGCTTTACTAAAATAAAATCTTTTTATCCCCAAAAATGGAAACAGTGGTTCGATAGGACTCCCATGAATTAACAAAAAAAGATTTACTCTACAACAGAAAGCAGAGAATCTTAGGAGCTTTTTGTTCCAACTTGTACACTTGTGACAGGTTTTCTTCCCACTTCAACTCTGGGGGTTTTTTGTTTGTTTTTTGGTTTCTATCCCCAAAGTCACCTTTGACACCTGCTTGCAGCTTTTTACCACTTACAGAGTAATGCACTTGAATAAACCCCCCAAACTCAAACACACAGAGGAATGATAGGAGTAAATTACCCACCTGATAAGATGGCACTGAAGGATATGGAACAATCACACCTTGAATTTGATTCCCAACGTTGTTGTGTTGGCTACTGACTAGGTTTTGATTCTGAGACTGCTGAACTCCAACTAAACTCTGGTAGTTTTGCTGATGGTTAGGCAAAACCTGGTAACCTGAAATCACACATTTAAATCTTATTTTGAAATAATGAACACATTTTACACACAGTTGCCTATGTGGAAACGTATGTGTAGCATTTTCCAATGGCTTTTTATATCTGGCAAGTTTGTAGGAGTTAAAAACACCATGCATATAAAATTAAAGTTAAGAGATTTATTCATTTGTATCCAGCATGAAATACTGTACATACTATTTGCAGTGCTGCTATCACATGCTTGCAGTGTTTATTTACACTGAGTTACATGCATTAACCCCTTGATTTGATAGGTGAAAGCTAAAAGCATTTGAACAAAGCATGCGAGATGATATCAAAAACCAATTAATTGTCTGTCATTATTAATGAAGTTATTTTAGTAACTTCAGTTTTGAAATTCTAATTCTGCTATATACCTCAGCTGCCCTAGGGATGAGAGCATCTTCACTATGATTCAAAACTGAATCACACTTGAAGAAAATTTGTGTAAGGCATGTGTGCAAATCTTTTTAAAAAGGGCAATTTCTACTGAAATCTCTAATGCTAAAAACAACCGGGAGCTATGAAAAAGTCTTCCAAGTAAAAGCCATGTTTGTATACACTGCAAGACATTTGATATTCAGAGTTAGCTTGGGGAAGAAAAAGACTTTCACCCTTCTATAGTGCCTCTACAGCAATTTATTATCGCTTAAGCTGGTATTCTTCGGTATCTTTCAGAAATGGCCAAAAAATCCCCAAACCTGAAGTATGAGTGCCATACAGGAAATCTGCACATTTATTAGGTCCAACCTTAGCTCCCAATTTTGTCTGTTTTTCGTTAAAGCATATAGTAGGTAACTGCTACTATGAGCAAAACACATGCGGAACACAAATACAGTTCTTTCTGTCATATTCTGTTATACAGGTATGCACTACTTAGCACATCAGCAAAAAACCATTAACTATCAGTGTTTCTGAGACAGAGCCAGTTACCACTCCAGAATAACATAACTGGGCTTGTCAGGATGCACAGATGGCAAGTAGAGCCTCTATTTAACTTGGACGCATTCACGTTCTACTGACCTTGACATTCCTCATGCTCCCTACCTTGGTATGGAACTATGATAAAGCAAATAGAGCTGCAAAAATGCACTTGGATCTTTCTTTTAAACTGTGTTAAAAAAATTGCACAGTCTATTTTGAAAACAGTTCAGTTAATAGAAAGCACTTTTTCTGGTGAACAAACCCCACCAATGTTCATTGATTACATACATGCAGGGCACAATGAACATTGCTGCAGTCTCAGCAGGCTGTCTCCACAGAAATTGCAACAATGAAGATTAAAAAAAGACTGTTAATATAATCAAATATTGTTTCAGAAAAATTAAAGGGAAGAAGGTTCAGTTTTCAATGCTAAGAGAATAATATAATGAATGGCATTCATTAGAAACACACAACACTACAGAGTACAAAACATCAGAAGGCATGCTTGAATTAGGATTAGGAATTAGAATTTTTAATAACTCTTTAAGTTTGAAATACACACAAAAATCTGTTAAAAATGATTTATAGCACCTAAACAGCAGCAGAACGTGCAGCTGCAGCACACAACAAATCCAGTCAATACATCTGTAACCTAAACTTATTTCCCAGAAATAGCAGTGTAGCTGTAAATATTTTTCAGCTTTTTCTGGCACTTCCAGAGACAGACATGATCAATTCTGCCAGCAGAGAGATCTGGAACAATATAAATTGACTGCCAAGAAGGTTTCCCACAGCGTTCCAAAGAATGTGCTGTTTTTAGCTCCACAATTTCACCTCTGCATAGAGTGGTTTGACAGAAATGCAGCACTCAGCAGAAAACCCACACCTGCCATAGCAGATTGGCTCATTACACAGAAATACTCTGAAATAGTAGATTGAAAAAAGAAGCAAGCTTCTTAATATTTACATAATTAGAAAGAAATCACTGTTAGTAAGAAAAGTTAACTTCCAGATTACAGAAACACATTTTCTGAGTAAGGCATTAAGAGTGAGAAACAGCCTTTATTCAAGAGCAGAAAAGCAAGTACAGTCACTTGGTTAACAAGCTGTGAGCGTAGGTTGGTTACAACTACAGCTGTTACTCCAGCTGGAACAGTTTCATCACCGGCCGTTGTGAAGCAGAAGCAAGTTGAACTTCAACTGATGTTCCCCCACTAACTGTAGTTTAGGTAGGATTTTAATCAACCTGTAGTTAGGTCTTATGGTATGTCGGCCCTCGTTACGAAGGCAAGCAGAAATGCCTTTTTTTCTTAGTTTTCTTCTCCCAACATCTTTTAGGCAACCAAAGCATTTGTAAGAGAAGTGAACCCCCGCAGTGTTTCACCCGAAACCCCTTTGCAAAGGAAGCCAGGAAGCAGCTGAAAAAGAGACCGGTTCACTGTGAGAAATGTAAACCTCTCAGACAGTGTTACGGCCCCGAATCCAACCGCTCATAAATAAAGTCAGGCTGCTCCATAACATTAAACCAAAAGTAGCTTCAGTTGCCAAGCTTTCACAGAAGCTGTCATTGCAAATTTGTGTTTGCAAAGTTATTTCCTAGTTAGCAACCACTCTGTAAGATGAATAAACCCCCAGACTTTATGTAATACAGGATTTGTTCATTCTCATTTTTGAGCAGACACGTTGCTGGATCAGCCAAGTAACATTCTGCCTTTTGTCTCAAAACCAGCCCTTGCTAATAGGCATCAACAATTTCAGATGTAGCTTTGTGTCAACTTATACAAATATTTACAGTTAAAAATAAATCTACAGAAGGGATAATTTCGAAATACACCATCTGACCAGCAGTTTACAGAATGCACAACCTGACATGGAACCTTCCAGCTCTAGAATGCTGATTCAGAGTTGCCTATAAAGCAGTGAATGAGAGCCAGCAATGGCTTGGGAGTGATTGGGAGATTTTTGCATTAAACTCTAATTATGCAGTTGCTAGTTAACACTAAGTAACCAAAAAGGATTGAATGGAATATTGGCTGGACCAGCCCTTCACTACTTAAACACGATTTCTTGATGTGAGGGTACATTATCAAAGCAGTAAAGTAGCTGTCTGCACAGCTCGCTCATTTCTTGTCCAACAGAGAAGGAGGTTATAGCTGCTGATGCACCCAGTTCACCTTACAGGCTATGAGATTCAGTTACAGTGTAAAGAGCTAAAACATACTTACAAAAGAAACAGACCTAATAGCAACCAGTTTCTCCCTCTGCATCTTGGTGCTACTGCACCATCACCCCTTGCTTTCAAATTCAGACTGTTTTATTCAGCTACCTAAATACACAGGGCTCTCTCAATTCAGAGATCCCTGGTGTGCTGTTCACACAGGCTGTCCCTGCACGGGGGGAAGCAGCCCCAGCTGAGCCTCAGACTTTTTGCTATTACATAGTATAGGTACTAAACATTCTGAAGAAGGAAAGCAGGTTGTGTAATACAGTTGGATAACACACCTTTAACACCACTGGATAAAAAGAGTAGCAAAACCAAGTAATTGAAAACAATGTCAATATACTTTCACTTTGAAAAGTGGCGAGCTATTTGCAGTAAGCAGGCACTACAGTATTTTAAAGTGATCTGACAACCCTGCCATAAGTGGGCATCATATCTCGATGACTCTGCAATGAAATGATCTTGTGCATATTTGTGAAGCCCCGAATGACAGCTTCAAGCGTTGCTGCTGTTGGAGCACACTTCCTAGAAGAACTGCAGGAAAGGCAGGCAGACCTCGTACAGGCTACTTCATAGAACAGCTATAAGGAAATCTGTAAAAGCTGATCTTTCATCCTATTTTCAAAGGGCAGCACATCACTGAGGGCAAAGGGAGGGATTAAAAAAGTCCTTCCTGAAGGAAAGTAAGCCTAATGTATTCAACATGGCATAAACCCCTGATTTTTTAAGGATCTCGCCCTCCAAACATCACTAGTTAATTCTTGAAGTTTTGACTGTGAGTCAAGATATTACTCATAAGTAAATCTGTTTCTGTAATCTAAATCTTACCGAAAAAGTCATAACAATATTTTAAAGTACAGATTATAAGAACAATGGTATCTACAGCTACAGTTTGCAAGGAAAAAAGACATTAGGAAAGAAAGGACACAAATACAGCTTGGTAACGCTCATAGAAAGGCAACTCAGCAACAGTTGAAGTGTCTTTACTAAAAATAGGAGGAGCAGAAAACTAATTATAACCACTTAAGTCTCATTAATTATTCTGTTAAATACCCAGATGCCATTAATCATAAGACAGAAATACAAATGATAATAGTATCACCAGTATCTTCTGCATAGTACTCTCTCTTCATGCCACAACATCTAAAATCAAGATCTTTTCTTTAGAACTTTCTGCTAAGTCTCTGCAACATTACATCATTTAAAGGTACTAATTTATCTTACTTTTCATGTTACTAAAAAGTAAGTATTATGTTCTAAACTTAAAAAAAAAATAAAATATATAATTGAAGTTACAGCATGAGCCACTCCTAAGTGGCCCTAATACCAGATTTCATGAACAACTGACTTCAATTTTTCTACCTTATGTTAGTTACAATTTGTATCTTATATTTGAGCTTCTATTTTATTTGAAAAATAAGTTTAAAAAAGCAAAACCAGAAGAAAACACACACGTGAGGAATTCTAATGAAATGCTGAAAGAGTTCAACAAACCTGTCTGCTGTCCAGGCTGTGCCAGCGGTTGGTTTTGCTGGGTGTTGTAATGGACAGAAACGGGCCGGTACTGCTGACTGGAGTGCGGATACTGATTGGGGGTACAGTAACAAGCTGGCATCTAAAAACAAGCAACAGTTAGAGAGTCACTACCTGAAAGTTCATAGAAGGCAGGTATCTAAATGCAAATCCAGTCACGTGAGAGAAGATGCAAAGCTTATTAAAGGGTGCAACTCATGTTAGTTTAGCAATTAAGAAGTACTTCTGCTACATAAATTCCCTCTTTAACAGCCCATTCTTCCACATTCACTGTCAAAGTAACAATTCCCAATTTCCACAAAGAAACGCCTGAGATACTAATCAACTGTGCAGAATATCAGTTTTACCAGGTAAACAGGAAAACATGGGTGGTTATTGCTCCTCAATTAAACAGAAGTCGCTCATTCCAAAGCACATAAGCCAGAAAAAAAGGCCTAACCCCAGAACAAAATGGACACAACTGGACTTTCAGAGGGAGCCCCACACCATGTAAAAAGCTCACTATGGAACACCCTGATCAGTTATTCAGTACAGCTTGTGGGAGGATGGAAACAGAGCCGTTGTACCTGTGGCACAGGTTGCTGCATGTATCCCTGCTGCTGGAGGACTTGCTGGCTGACAGGGTGGCTAGATGTCGAGTAGCCTGGAGCAGAAACTGGTTGGCCAGAGGCTGGTGGAGGTGGAGCGGCCGTGATGATATAGCCAGACTGCTGTGGGGGCTGCAGAACTACAGTGGACTGGAACAGAGCAGTATGAGGTTCAGCTGGGTCAGCAGGTGGCTGCCGGGCAAGACTCATATGGCTAAACTGTGATCCTAGGTTGTCTTGCTGTAGTAGTTAAAGAAAAAAAAAAAGAACGGAAAAATTACATTCACATATGTAAATACAAGAAAAAAGGAATAAAATAACCAAATATCTCAGTAAGTTTCAGGTATGCATGTCTCAAGTTACTGGGCATTAGCAACATCAGCCAAAGAACAACAGGAAAGGACAAGATGGAACACAACAGTAAATTATCTTCAGGGCTGACAGCAGGAGAGACACTTCACTTTTTTCACTGGAAATACTTGATTTTTGAATTATGTCTACCTCTTATCTACTTATTGTATAAATTCACTTGACAAAGATAAAGTCAGAAATTGTGTCAACTGACATTTTCTGATTGGACTCCAAAATCTTGAATGAAAACATCTGACCCCAGGTAGAACAGCAGAAGGCATTGGTATTGCTGAAGTAATTTTTGGTTTGAAGAGCTTAAGTTAATGAGGCTCCAATTCTGGATAACAAGGTACATTCCTCTAATTTCTTTTTATACTAAACACAAGGACTAATTTTTTTTTTAAGCCTGAAATCAAGAGCTGCAAGAAATGTATTCTAATGGTTACCAACTATCTGTATTTTGGTACCATCTGAAACTGTGATACTAACTGCACCAAGCACTGCAGGAGTCCTGTGGAATTTGAAATGTCTATTACTGCAACCCCAAGCTCCTTGGCTTTATAAGCAATTCAGCATCAAATGATCAACATCCTGGAAATTAGAAGTGATCACTAGTATTGTTTGCTAAACAGGAAGTTAGGTTCATACTTCAGAAGTGGACTCTCAAAACATGGATGAACATTAGAAATATTTCAAGACCACTAGATCTTCCCTTAGATCACCCTGAAGAAGACAGGAGTTAATAAAGAAAGCATAAGTGCAAGCTCTGGCGTTTACTGATTAGCTACGTTCACATTTTATGATAAAATTTTATAATTCTCAGGCTAAAGATAGTCTTAATTACCACTGGAAATTTGAATTTGCACCTAAAACTTTATTTAGAAAACCTTTACATCTTAAAAAGCCCTGTTTTCAGTAGATCAAAAACCTAACCTTGCCTTTGGCGTTCCATTCTTTAATGATGCCTATTAACACAGCTATTAACGCTCTGCTACACTGGATTCTACATTCTGCTTGTCATAATACCTAATTTAGAGAGGCATTAGTACTGCTATTTATTTTTATATTTTTAAGTTAATACTGCCTCTGAAACTGTCTAAAGGATAAACCCAAGCAATACACATTTGCTTCTGCTGCACGACCAATGTGAGTAAATCCTGATCAGGTCAGTTTTGTGCTAGAGTGATAGGTGTGGTACCAGCATGGTTAACCACAGAAACACAGTTCTGCCAACACACAGCTAAAGCAGCTTCCCTGGTACCAACTGCAGGTGTGCTGCATTTACATCATGAACCAAGACCATCAATCCTTTCCACTGTATTACTTAAGTTACCATCATCAGAAATAAATCTGTGAAACTGGCAGCACACTTGGTATCTCAACTCATTTCCTGGATGTGAAATGCTTTGAAATTATTATAAACCTGGAAGGATTTTCGTTCTCTGCTTTAACAGCCAGATGCCTGACAAGGATTATGAACCATAGCACAGAGACACTCGAACTAGCTGCTACTAACATCAATTTAGAAATACAGTAAAATCGCCCAGGAAGCTCACTTGGGTTAATTAACCACTCTCATTTTATTACTAAGGAGGTAAAATACACTGACTGCAGTCCACATGTATTCAGACTCTAAAATAACACGAGAAACAACATCGCTAATAAAACACTCTCCATGAAGTGCAATTCCTTTTAGAATTATCTACCTAGAGTACAGGTAACAGTAACAATATAGCTTTAAGTATAGGCAGGCTACTGAATTCAGATAAATCTCTATCTATTACTAGGAAGTATTTCTGATTAATGTTGAAAATAGTAACAAAATAAAGACTGAACACCTACTAAAATAGCTCCTGTATAACACTGTGGTGGATTAACCTCAGCTGGCTCCTCTCCTAGGTGCCCACCAAGCTGCTCTATCACTCCCTCGTCCTCAGCAATACACGGGGAGTAAATAAGCTCATGGGTCAAGAAAAAGGCAGGGAGAAACAGACCCAACTTGGGGAAGATGAATTTAACTGCAATTAATAGCAGGGTAGCATAGTGAAAAATATAAACAAAACTAAACCCACCTTCCTCCTACCCCCCTGCTTCTTCCCAGGCTCAACTTCACTCCCAACTCTTCTACCTCCTCCCCTGAATGGAGATTGTGATTGGTTCATAACACTTCATCTCTGATACTCCTTCCTCCTCATTTTCTTCCCTTGCTGCAGGATGGGGTCCCACCCGTGGGGCAGTCCTTCATAAACCTCTTCAACTGGGGATCCTTCCCATGGGCTACAGTTCCTCACAAACTGCTCCAGCACAGGCCCCTTCCACAGGGTCACAAGTCCTGCAAACAAACCTGCACCAGCACGGGCTCCGCTCCATGAGCCACAGCTCCTGCCAGGACCCTACTCCTCCACTCTGCAAGCTGCAGCTTTTTTCAGGGCATCTCTGCCTTAGTAGGGGATCCTATTTGGGCTACAGGGTGACTATCTGCTCCCCCATGGTCCTCCATGGGCCACAGGGGGAGAAACTGCTTCACAGTGCTCCTCTTCACAGGCTGCAGGGGAGTCTCTGCTCCGGTACCTGGAGCACCTCCTACCTTTCTTCCTTTGACCTTCATGTCTGCAGAATTGCTTCTCGCACTTCTCCTCACAGCTGCTGCACAGCATCTGTTACCCTCTCTCAAATACATCACAGAGACACCACCAGCACCGATGACTGACTCAGCTTGGCAGAGCACAGAGTCAGTCTTGGAGCTGCCTGAAACTGGCTTAGTCTGACACAGACAGCTCCTGAAGCCGCCCCTGCACTGCTCCCACCCACCCTGCTACAAAAACCCTGCCATACAACCCCAACACAGACATGTATTCACTGGAGTATCAGAGCTGTCTGGGTAGCTGGGAAGCCTCGGTTTTTAACCTGGACTTGAGTTCAGGTTCTGCCTTAGATAACTCTTCTCCTTTACTAGGTTTCAGTTTCAATTTGTGTGCTCTTTCAAATTATTTTTTTAAACACAAAAGCATAAAATATTCCATTTCCAGCTTCTGTTTATTAAACAAGGGATGCTAGTGAAGTGGGAGTGTTAAGAGTTCTGGCCAAGAAGCTGGAAAAGGGTAAGCTCAAAACCCAGAACAACTCATCCCTCAATGTATGAGAGTTCAGCAGAGGAAACTGCAGACAAAGAGACAATAAGAAAGGGTGGAAAGAAGTTAATCCAGAGACATAAAAAGGTACTGACTGGCTAACAAAACAGTAGCATTGAAAAGCTGTTCCTTTACAAAGGGAAATAATATATATCTGAATATAGAAATATATAGATATAGCCTTAATTGTACACATTTCTGCTGAATGTGAAACAACCACATTAAAATCTGAGGAGCTGCTTTTCTCCTCTCAGGTAGAATGCTACTGTGACTGCAAAGTTAGCCAGTCACTACGCTGCTAACACACACCACTTAACCAACCAAGCAAAGGTCAGCATCCGCTACAGATGAACCCATGCAGAGAGAAGTTGAACAGAAGATATAATACCACAGAGTATTGCTGTGTGGAGGAGACTGGCAGGAGCGGGGGTGGATAAGAAACCGCAGAGTACGGAACAGGCTGGGAAGAAGGCTGCAGAGGCCGCATAGGCTGAAGAAACAACAGGTTTATAAACATGGTTATCATCAGAGTAAGAAAAGTGAAAACAAAGTCAAAGTCTTTTGTAATAGAAAACCCCAACTTTTCTCCAGAAAAACTACTATATTCCATTACCACCCATTTTTAATCTCATGGCTGCCTAGAATTAAACCAGAAGTTTCAACATCTCAGTCTCCCAGAATCAGCTATACGTCAGCAAATTGCTTCTATGTAATATTTACTGTGCCTTTTAGAAAGATTTTTGGGAAATTAAAAAACAACAACTATACGTGCATTTTAAATACAAGTTGTTTCAAAGCATCTAAAGACAAAATCAATTTACTACTAACCACAGATTAAAATATATTCCTTTCACTTTTTCAACAGTACTAAAAGGTTTTCTCTAGATTGTGGCTATTTGAACATCAGAGAGGTCTCACTACTGATAATATTTTGGGCAGGTTCACCTCCAGTACCCATTCAGAATGTAATCATGGACGCAGTAAAGAATGTGTGTGAAGAAAATTGCAAGTACCACAGAGACACTTCTGTAAACTAGATAAGGAGAAAGGGTGCAGACCAGCCTTTTTCAAAACAGACCATCTCTACTGTGGCATAAACAGTAGATATCCTGAACAGAAGAGTGCAACAGGGAAAATGAACAGATTAAGGTTCAGATGAAGTTCTATAAATAATTTTTCTGATAAAATTTGAGAACAATTTGAAAATACCATAACAGATGATAGCCAGTAGCTTGGTGCCTGAAAGAGCTGCTGTGAAAAGAGGTAGAACCCTCCCCTCTCCTGCCCAAACACACTCTGCTTTGCTTTTTCAAGGGCCAAGGTCACCTTTAATCTGGCCCGTTTTACTAAAGGCCACTTGTACAAGACAAGAATAAAACATATCCTGTACTTCTGCAGGCACTTCTGTCAGTGGAATAAGCCAAAGTGCTCCTAAGGAGGCATTCATACTCTACCAGTCATAATCTACCTCTTTTGTGCTGCGAGTACTGCTTGTGCAATAAGGCCCAAGAATTCATCTGGCTGAAAAATAACCTTAAGACAAGGAGACAAAGATTTCAGCATCCCTGTTGATGCCAGGGGTAACTGCACAGTGTGGCTAAGGACAAAGGCAGAGTCCCTTCCAGACCAGAAAAGGTTCTTGATACCATAACATGGTATCTTTATGTTCTCGGTACCGTAACTTTTTCATCCTAAAACATGTTCTCCGTTTTTAAGCAAAGGCTGCCTACCATGTTCAGGTATTAGCAGTTCTGAGGACAGTGGGGGACAAAGTCCAGGTACCCCCACCTGTGTAGCTATTACTGCTTAACCTGTGCTTCACCAGCACAAACCTCCCGAGCCCTCGTTCGCGGTGTGACAGCAGCAGGGACCGACAGGAGCATCGTGTGTTTGACATGTGCACCTGTGAGAGGATGTGATTAGCTGCTGGCTGCTGCTGAGGCGGTGCGGGAAGAGGTGGCTGTTGCGGAGGTCCAGGCACTTGGGTCCTAACAGGTTGCTGAGGCATAGGAGGATTGTACACAACTGGAGTGCCATCTGGATTAAGGAATGGCTGACCTGAAAAGTGAGAAGAGAAGAAACACAGCTGAATGAGGGCCAGCTGCACCGTCTCCGTTTGGAGAAAATAAAGACAAATGTATTTACATTACATAAAATAGCAAAACTTGAAAATAAGTGAAGTCGTACTGGTTTGTATGACTGGTTTATGTCAAATCCCCCCAGCTACATTTGTAATAGCAATCACTAACCAGGCCTCATTTGACAGACTACATGCAGTTGAAAACCAGAACATTTAAGGTAAACAAAAATACCCCAGTCTTCACTTATGAACACAGAGAAATATTTACTATATCCTGCTTGTCTTGAAAACTCATTTTTAATTAAGTGGGTTGAAAAGGGCAGGAGTAATAAAAGGAAAACTCTAGTAAACACAACTTTTGAAAGGTAATTGAATGAATCTCCTTTAATCAATCTGAACACCAATGAGAACACAGGACAGCTTAAAGGCAACTATTTGAAATAATTTTATATAAACCAGTAGAGCTGCACTGGTGTTCCCATAACTGCTAATGAGATTACTGTTAAAGGACTCTTCTACTACTCACAGATGAATTGGCCTTTAGCTTTCAAATTAAAGAACATAGTCTTATTTTCCTGTTTATTAATTTGCAACTTCAATATTATAGCAGTGAACTAATGAAAAATAATTTTAAAAATAACCTATTTAAAAGGACATTATAAACAAGCAGTGATTTATACTGGTACCTGGCTTGGGGGGAAAAAAACCCAAAACAAACAACAAAACAAACCCAAGGGACAACAGATTAGATAGTAGACCTGATTCAAGCAGCTTAATGACATGTGTCTTGCGCTGGCTTATTTTGATGCTTAAGGTACAAATACTGCTGTCATTTTAAATTTCCTCCAATCTAAGTATTTTCTTGTGCGAGATTCTTTCCAGAAGAACATAAACTTGAGACTAAAGCCTTTGGTCCCTTAGCCAGGGTCCTGTCAAAGTAGACTAGTGCTCCTTCAGACTTTGCCCATCATATTGAAATGCAACTGGCCAACATAAAAATTGTACAAGAGAGACCCGAAGCACTTAATGCAAGAGATGGACATGAAGCATGAGCAGACTTGCAAAACTAAACTAGTTATTATGCAACTGGGCTGCAGGTGATCAAGCTGTATCCAATTTAGCTTAATGGATTTCTCTAATGCTCAGGAATTGGGAACATTCACATAAATAAGGTTTCAGATTTTCTTATTTCCTTCTACCCCTTGCTGGTAATCACGGAAGCTTAACTTGTTTCCTGTAGTGGCTGAATAAGAACTATTCTTCCCTAATTACCACCTCTCAGCTGCCGAGAACCATGACTCTGTCAACCTAAGGTCACCAGAGCCTCTGTCAGAAATGCTGAGAAACTCATCTATGTTTTTTGAACTCTGTCATGTGGAACAATA
Organism: Actenoides lindsayi; assembly: GCA_025331215.1. Lineage (NCBI taxonomy): Eukaryota > Metazoa > Chordata > Aves > Coraciiformes > Alcedinidae > Actenoides > Actenoides lindsayi. The sequence goes on from WTSP01003132.1 coordinate 30,879, forward strand.
AAGCCACATGAACAACTACAGAATGATTTGTGTGCATTGTAAGTCAGAATTTTATCTGAACCTAGATATTCCTTGCTCTGGAAGTGTACTTTATCTTCTATTAGACACTCATTAGATATTAACATAATCTGTTATGAAAGACTATTAATGACTGGTTTAAATACATTAAAAGTGGATAAAATGTAGGAAGAATCACAGTTTGAAACTCAAGCTAATTTTAATGACTATCAAGCAAAGTCTACAATTCTACTGCCTTTTCTGAGGAGGGTGTAAGTACAAGATGCTGTCAGGTGACCAAGTTTCACAAACACATCTGTTTCTCTGCTCTTCTCTGTTCCTGCGTGGAAGCCCATCAATGTAACAGGGAAAATGACCAACAGTACAAGAGGAAGAAAGCAAAACTAATCACATGCAAATATTGACAAGCACATAACTGAAATGAAGATGACTCAAACCCCACTATTTTTTAAATGACAAAACTGCATCACGTTTTCCATGAAACCCCTGTCAAGCTAAAGGTGTCATTTCAGTGCCTGCCATATCTGTTTTGCGGTACAAAGATTTTATCAAGGTCATTCTCTGAACTTGTAACACGAAAAATGACAGCCAACATTCTTCACAAAGTACTGTACTGTATACAAACACTAAACCCGCTTATTTTTCTAGCAAAACTTGTCCACTGATCATCGTATTTGTCTTCATATGATTAACACACAATGGAAAAAGTCATGTAGAAGATGTACAACTATCACACTAGAAGGTTATCTTTTTTCAAGTCAGTAATGCTGCTGTCCAGACCCTAGCTCTAGGATGGCACATACGCCTCCTCCACACCCAATGGCTGCCTCCCAAGGTCAGAGGCCACAGCTAGTCAGCTTTGACCACCTTGCTAGCAGGGTTGGCTTGAACTATTCCTTTATACAGTAAGGCATTTAAGAGAGACCTTCGGCCTTTGTGTCAACATGCAGAATCAGTAATTAAAAATAAGGTCTAATTTTGTACACAACAGCAGTTCATTTTTATTAAGATAAAATTATATCAATGTTAAATCTTTTAGTTAGAGAAGAGGAATAATTGAATACCATTATTCTAACAACCCCAGTGAGAAAAAAAAATCAGTTTAAAACATCACATGCAGTTGTATTCAAACATAATAAAGTCCATCTACAGTATGATGGGAAATATATCCTGAAGTATTTTCTTTTCTACAAGGAAATCAAATCTTTAAACTACAATAAAAACACAACATTTTTCCAAAGATCACAATGTGTTACACAAAAGTTAACATTTGCAATATTTCTTAACTTCTACAATAAAGCAGAAGTTTGTTCAGCAAATGCTAACGAGTCATTCCATCCAGACCAGTAGTTACACATCGCCTTCCATCTACACTATCAAGTTTCAATTTCCTACTACTTACTAAAAATATCACTACCGGCCAACATTGACTTAATCCTGTTTTCAGCTGATAAACAGAAGTGCAGAAATAGCAGGTAACCTTATGCTTATTTCTTCCCCTTGTATTAAGTCAGTTTCGTGAGGATAGACAATATGTTAAACATATATTGTGACAAACAAAACCAAAGATGATAAATTCTTTCAGCTCAATATAAATACTTCTTCAGGCTCTCCTCCCTCACTGAAATGCTTTTTTATAGTAGGCCTGGAAAGACTTTTCCCTCTCCTCAAAAAAGCTGAAACAATTAATGTAAGTTATTTGGCATTCTGGATAATATATCATAGGATTTTCATATTTTCTGCAAGTCACTCATTAAATTTTTACATACAAGTTAGAACCCTACGAGAGAAAATCAAGTGAGTTTACTTATGCTTTTGATCCTAGAGTCATGCTTTCTTTTTAAATTAAATGCACTGAACAAACACAACCACAGGGAAAAAATAAAAAAGAAAAAGGACAATACTGACATTCAGTCTCATGTAAACACTTTCCCCAAGCTCTCAATTGTAACAGAAAACATCCAGAAGCGAGTACCAACCTGTTTGAGGGTTGATCAGAACACTGCCAGGCGGTATGCCTGCCGCTTCCAAGGGAAGCAAAAAGAAGCTAGTGCTAGTAGGTGCCACTTGCCCGCTTATGCCACCATCAAAGGAAAGAGAGTTACTAGTGCTGACAGTTGGATAGACGGCAGGCGTGCCATGAGAAGGCTGGCTTAGAGCTGGCACTGGAAGAGGCTGCTGGGTGTGAGAAAGAGAACCCGTGGATGACCCTACACTACTAGAAGACTCTGAACCTAGGAAAGGAGTAATGAGAAATTGTTTTTACCTAGAGACAGAAACATCATGCTCACTTAAAATATATACTTGCAAACGCTTACCCTTAAAGCTCAGCGTTAAGTACATTATTAAACAGCGGCCTTTGCAATTAACTCCCCCGGAACACCGTTACAAGATCCCTCCTGCCGACCAAGGGCCAATTCAGCACTGCTTTGCACTGTCAATTGAGGCTTTCATATTTAGCTCTGATTTTCGGGACAGCAAGCATACTCCTGTAGAAACGCAGACGTGCTAGCGTTCGGTTCAGCTGCACTCCGTTCAGGTGATTGCTCACTGACTCCAAAATGAAGTCTGGGCAACGCAGATGCAGCGGGCCCAAAGTCCCTTCAGAGACGCTGCCTAAATTCACGTGCTCTGCAGACACAGCCTGCACGCGAGCAATGACCATTTGTGTTTTACTGCTAGAAGCCAGAGAACTTCTCTGACTCACCTGCTGGACAAATTCCAGAATACTTAAAAACCTAAAAATTTTTTTTTTCCTCCTCTGATAATTTTCAGACTGAAATCAAGAATACAGCTGGAGGAAGTTATGACAGTATGGTAGCTTTAGCCTAGTTTTACGCAACAATTCAAAGTTCAAAAGAAGTAAGAAATAGCTGGTTGAAAGCAATGATCATTTGACAGATATGAATGACTATAAACATTGCAAGGCAGTGAAGAATCAGACCTCGAGCTTTCTGAAAGCCAATGCATGCAGCTAAAAGCAATATTGCACAGGTCCTATATGGAGAGGGCTGTACTGCTCCTTGACCACTGCATACCTAGCTCTCTAGGTATGCATTTTATTGTACTTTTTGTAAGTCTTTGCTATGATACTTGCAGTACTTAGAAACAGAATATAGTTAAGAGCTCATCATTAGCAGCCTCTATATAATCTAGAAGAAAAAGCAAGACTCAAAAATGGGTGTGATGAAATTATGAAGTTAGTTTGCAATCCTTCATAAAAATTTCCAATTGTAACCCTTTTATTTGTGCATATGAAAAGAAAGCATCAGCAAATGCTTCGAGCTATACTGACTACTAACCTTTTTTCTATTGCTAGATGAAGTGAAATACAAAGCTATTCATTGTAAGCTGGACAAAATACAATATCCCAGCTCAGTAAAACAATCTTCACCTGACCAGAGTTACTTCGATTAGATTTAACATCCTTCTAGATTATGTAGAGAGATTAGGCTGAAGCCATCATAATTAAAGCCAATCAAATCCTTGATCAAAATGAGCAAACAAAACCAATCTCAACACATGCAAAATCACCACAACCTGTAACCGCAGTGAAACAACCACCATCGAGACAGGCATTCTGAATGCATGTTAACTCTCAAAATGCCAAAATACAGTTTCCAGTAAAATTTCCAGAATTCATTTATGTTCATGCAGTTTAGAAAACAAAGCTTTCGAAGAATGTATTTCATACATACACACCATTGTCAGGTTATAGCTGCTTTTCAAGTTGTGCCAAGCGCTATTACTGCATCGCTAAGTGAAAGAACTCAGTCTGCTGGCACACGTTTACAGCAGATGCAGAAGTACCTTGGAAGGTATTTCTTTTATACAAGTATATAGTGGACAGAACAGAATTTGTAACTGATTGACTGCATTAAGGTACAGAAGTGTGGTGATATACCTATTATATAGGTAGCGGTGCTTTAAGGGAAAGCAAAAGATTTAAACAGATCCTCATTAGAAACAAGTTTTATAAATAAGATCAAAGCCAAGCATAACACAGGCAAGCAATAAGACTCTGCTTTTCTACAGTTGTTTCAAATTCTGAGGTAGTGCATCTGTTCCCCACCATGTATTACAAGCCTCAACATCCTTCACAACCAAGATTATCTATGGGCTTAAACTGTGCTAGCACTTAAGACACAAATATTTACTAAATTTCATTTTTGACCCACAGATTTATATCCGTATTTTCTGAGATTTTCTTTTGACATTAATTACAACTTAGAAACCCAGATTCTTATGAAAATGAGCATTTCCCCCAACATTTCTGAATCTTAAACACTATACTTTGTTCCACTGATCTGGTATTTCAGCAGTCTAAAAAATAAGTAGGCTTTTTGCCGTATTCATTTAACAATAGCACTGATAGATAACACAGTAACATAATGAACAATTCATAGACCTTAATGCTGTTTCTTCCTCGCTAGTAGGGCAGCAGTGCACAGCTTCCTAAGACTGCACAAATGCAGCTTCGCCACGCTGAAGCTAAAGAGTTGAGCTCTAAATTTTTGTCCTTCTCTTCATATATGTTTTCAAACCCTTTGTATGAGATTAAATACATTTAGCTTAGAACCATCTAGAATGCACTTTAAAATTCTACTTCCAAATGAAGGCTTTTGAGTTTGCTTTGTTACCTGAAGTTTAGCTCTCCCAGGCATTTATGTGCTATAGGAGGGCTAGGCCTGCATAGGTCTCCTCTAGTCTGCATGAGCTATAGGAGGGGTAGGTCTGTAGTCACTCACTGCATGCAGCACCCCCTGTACCCAGAGGGGCCGTACGCACTGAGTGCCTACGAGACCGGGCACACATCTGCAATACCCATCAAACCGCCAGGTACTTCAGTGCTCCCGAGCTAGGTATTTGTACAGATCGCATGGTACCTGTCTTAGACAGCCTGCCTGTGCTTTTGCTGCTTCCAGAGCTATCTCCTCTTGTCAGAACTGATATCCCACTGAAGCTGCTGGCTTTGGTTACAGCTGGCTTCAGATTGCGGCTGGAGCTATCAGAGTCGGTGCTGCTCCAAGGACGGGGTTCACAATACTTCAGGTCATTCTCAGTGCTGCTCTGATGGCTGTTGGCTGATCTCCCTGATGCTTCCTTATTGATCCTGTAAGTTATAAACTAAACTTTTAGCACAAGCATGAATTGCAAAATAAGGGAAAAGAAAGGAAAATAAAAAGAAAGAAAAAAAAAGAAAGAAAAAAAACAACAGAAAGAAAAGGTGAAATGCATGCAGAATACTTTGGGACTTTATTTTTTTTTTAAAGAAAGCATCAAATACCTAAGTATCTGTCGTCTTTGTTGTGTACTATTAGTTTCTTCCTCCTGGTTTCTGTTGGCATTTTAATAAGATAGCTTAATATTTATTAAGAAAATAGGAACATGAAACAGAATTAAACTGCAAATTGTCTTACCTTTTGTCAGTGAAATAATTCTCTTGGGAACACAGGGACTGAGGGGCAAAGAAGTGTAGAAATTAATATGGATGGCATCTAGAACCCCTAACTACAGCGCAGTAACAAAACATGCTGCAATTTGGAGTTTTTTCTATTATACATGGACTTTCACCTCTTTATATTAAGCTGCCTAAAAACTTAACCTCTTTGGTGGATATTTTTTCCCCATGACAGGGAAATTAAGACAATATAAGGAGGCTCATCTGCAGGAAATAAAAGGTAGCGTTAGAATAGTTCCGATGCCGACCCTTTCGTTTATAGCAATGTTTTTCTGAAGTTACAAAGCTTCCATTGGGTCTTTGCTGCCTTATGCAATTCCAGCTGGCGTGTGATTTCCCACCTCTGGTAACCCCACCTGAGTTGCCTTGTCTTCCGTGTGAGGCTGGCTACTGCAATAACTGCCCTGAATTCTCTGGGTACAAATACACCTATGCTAAAAAGCAGACAGAATGCACAATCAGAAAGGCTGCTGTTAACTTCAGTTACGTTCTCCTTGATTATGATTTGTAACATTTGCTCTGTGGCTTCTGAGGGTACAGTACATGGTAAATGAGTACACAAAAGGAAAAGGTAATTTCATATCCAAAATTCCATTCTTTTTCTTTGTAAGGTGGAAAATAAATAAATAAAAATTAAAAAAGCTTTATATAAAGCTTTTGGAAAATATTTGGAAAGAGCAGATTAGCCTCTTGGACATTATTACTCTTCAGAGCAGGAATCTGGTTTGGGATCTGTAAGAGCTACATGTCAGAAAGAGTGGATTGCTACAAGTAGGACATTTTTGAAAAGTCATTTGTTCCGTTTCACTCAATATAATATAATTACTAATTGTGAATGAATTATAGTTATAGTGTTGTCCTGCTTGGTAACTCCAGTCAAAAGAGACTAGACTTCTAGATTGCTGAATGAAGTTTCCCGTATGAGAATTCACATAATTTTAATGTGACCAGTCATAAGATGTGTTTGTTCTAGACACAAGTGAGAAAAAACAATTTTGTTGTTGTTGTTATTGGGTTTTGTTTAGAGTTTTGTTTGCGGTTTGGGGGGATTTTGTTGTTGGGTTTTTCCCCCCCCTTTTTGGTTTCTTTGTTTTTAAATAATTATTGCTCTAAGCAACAACTGACATGATTGCAGTACTAAAATTCTATAACTTAAATTTCAGTGAGGGGCAAAATAACATATTGCAATGAGTAATGCCAGATAATGCACCAAGGTAAGTCTTGAAGGCTGCTTGAGTTTCATACTGTAGTGATTAATCAGAAGACTTCCAGGTAATTTCAGTATAATTTACAACTCACTCAGGCCACACTAGTGATTCTTTTCTGCTCAGTCCCCTTCAGAAACAGAAAATTTCCTGGAGAGAAGTACCTTAACAAAACCCCCATGTGCGTGTGTGCGCAAAGGATTCACACAAAACATCACAGTATTTTCTTGGATACATACATCTTGTGCAAATATTCTTTCTCTAGCTCTCTGATATTCTTCTTCACGTTCTTCTATGGATTTACTTCTTCTGTCATCTTTTAATCGTATTCTCATCTAAATTAAGTGATACAGTGTCAAATTCTACAGGAAAATAGTATAAATACACAATTGGATACGGCAAGCGGAAGGAAAGAATCCATATGTATTTTACCTGGTTGTCATCTTTGTCTAAACTAGAGTTATCTCTTTTAAGGATGTACCGCTTCTGGAAATCATCGCTCTTGTCATCCTTTATATGCTCGCAAAACTTTTGGTCAGGTCTGTGGAAAGTCATTAGAAAGAAAAGGCTTACAGCTTGGTACATAAATACTACAGACAGTGGAACAAACTGAAATAATGCTCAATATTAAACACACTTAATATTCTATCTGAAGTGACTGATAGATTTCGGTTGTCCAGGCAACAGAAGAGGTACCAAAAGCGTAAGATGTGTACCCCGACGGGTCCTGTTCCTGAGGCGTAACAAACCTGCTTTTAAAATCTCTTCCTCCTTCAAAGCTTTTGCTTCCATTTCCAATTAAGGTGGCAAGCAAACCACATGCCCTTGGGGAATCAGAAGTGCTCTTGAATCCACACTGGTGCCATGCAACGGATGCACTGGGCATGCATGGAAGTGAAGAGAGGTGCTTTCTGCTAGAGCTGTCATACCTCAGAACTCATTTCAAGGGAAAATAGAAGAAGATAGAGGAGAAAGCATTGAAACTTACAAACTTCTAAACCAAAATTAAGTAGAAGTAAGCAAGAGAAGAACAGTACAATGCAGGAAAGCAAGAGCTGCACGAGATGACAGTCAGAGATTGGAGGGGTTTTTTATCTGCTTTGTGAAAGAAAACACAATATTTTGCACACTCTTGTTATTAAAAACCAGTACCAAGTACCTAGACAATAAAACTGCTACTACTACTGTAAGAAAAGTTTTCAGACATTCAGGAAATATTTGTCTAATAAAAGACAAGACATATGTGTACTGTTCCCTGTTCCTGTTTCTTTATTCATTACCCAGGACATCTGTATAGTCAGATCTTTTTCTATAAACCAGCCAAGCCTACCTATAAGTTACTGGATGCCCAAACATAATTAGCAGGCATTTCAGAGAACCTTTAGACTGTCTTACCTCTTTCTTTTAAAGGTCCCTGAATTTACTGCCCTGCAATCACCAACTTCCCACTCCACTGAGACGTCCCAGTATGCACTGGGTTGTTGATGTCAGTAACATCACTGATCGGCGATGGAGCCGGGAATCTGCCTATGAGGAAAAGGTAAGTTTGGTTTTATTCAACATGGAGCAGATCTCCAAGGTTTTCTTTCTAAATTCTTATTTTATATCCAAAATGATTTAAAATAAGAATACTGAAAACATTATGAATCTTAATGTCTGCAGGTTAGATGAAATGCCTGCTAATTAGTAACTACACCTATAGGGGGCTTCCAGAGGCCATAGACTATTCAAATATGCTCTAGAAAAAAAAAGAAGAAAAAAAATAGCAGCATAAAAATGAAGAGATTGTTGTTTAATAGTTCTTATTCCACATTTGAAGTACTAGACTGAGGCTTCAGTCTAGACATGCTGAGAGATGCAAGGCAACAGATTTGAAATGTATGGCTTTATAAAGTCCATTTTGATAGAGAATGTATAGCCAAAGCGCACACACATGCATGAATACATTAGTTATTTCATGTATTTAGGCTCTCTCTGTTTTTCTGGAAATGTTTCAGGAGGAAACTGTTTACTTAAGTGAAATTTCACTTTCTATTATTTCAGTTCCACTGACTCTAAAATTAGGGTGGATAAAGCTATGGATGGTGTACATAGTGACTGGGATCAGGATGCAGGTGCTGTAATATCTTTCATGTTCGAATCAGAGTACCTAAAAAAACCCCAACCAAACAAAACCAAACCCCCACCAAACAGTGGTGTCAGGCGATGCTTTAGGTTAAAACCAGATGGCATAAATATATGAACACACCAGTCCTTTGTCTTTCTGAGAGAGAAGGAAGAGACAGAGCAAGTGCAGAGGACAGAGAGAACAGCTGGGCCCTTGGAGTAAAAAAGTCAACTACACCCAGGTTTTGGAGATGCAGTGGCCCCAGTGCTACCTTTCTGTAACACAGATTTGCCTACTGGTTTCTCCAAAATCTCCCCAGCCCTCACAGTATGTAGAGTATCATGACTTGTTAACCCGGCTACAGTTCCACTGATGAGATGTCTGTCTTCTCTGCTGGGTTTATTTTGTAGGGCCATGGGAGACCTGTAAGCAACATTATTCCAACAAAAGACTTCAATGCCTGAATTTTCCCAGTAGATTTTTACAGTACAAAAGCTAAAGTTGTGCAAGTCTTGTCCCCTCCCTTCGGCAAATTAGAAGTGACCCTGTTCTGATTAGAGAGCTGTTTCTGCTTTCCAGAAGAAACAAAGAATGTACTTTGTGCACTTTACTGGTGTAAATCTTCAAACAGATAAAGAGTTGATATAAATTTGTATTTCATGGAACCAAAGTTAGCAATGCACTTCTTTGAGAAAAACAGCAAAAATTCTTCACTTACAGATAACATCCTTCCCCCCCCCCGCCCGCCCCCTCCAAGCAGTTTAAATATGAAACAGATTACACCACTACACAGCACTGGAACAAGACCAGTAAATATCTTGCAGCTACCTCTCCTTGATGCATGGTTCCCAATGAGCAGACAGACCCCAGCTGCAGCAGCATTGCATAATACAACCCAGGTGTGAAATCTGTGCATCAAAAAGTTTTTTCAAAACTCTTACACTTACATCCTTGTATTGCTAGTTTTATTTACTATGACTGACTTCCCACTCTGGTCCACGTTGTGCTCTAATCCAAAGTAAGCAGCTACCCTGTGCAACAGCATTCTATGGTAAGATGTCATCGGGGGAAACTTTTTTCTTGGAACTCTGGAAGAAAGGAATAGTAGCTTTATTTAGTCAACAGGGACACTCTTGAAAGCTTTTTTTCCTATGAGAGTACAGTACTTACTCATTATTACCAATGAAATCTAAAATTTCCTGTTCTAATTTCAGCAGCATCATTCTGTCCCTGAAAATAAAAACACAGCAACTCACATATGAGACACTCCAATAACTGCGGTTGTATTCATCTTAAGAATACACAGATAAGATCTGTGAGCAAGGAATGATGGCAGACTGCAAATAGGACCACCAGGTGTCAAATGGAGTATGTTTAGGACAACATTTTTCACTAAGCTCTATTGTATTGCACCCGCCTGGTGAAACACGCTCTTCTCATCTCAGAAATCAGAATATAAAGATCCCCCAAGTAATCTCTGCTCATTATGCTTAACAGAAAGCACAGTCAGTGAGAAGACAGTCTCAAGAACAAGGAAAAGCAGTGACTAGGTTGTTTGTTGCTGGTTAGTATGGGTAGTAGGATTTGCAGAGGCCTGAAGCGGCCTTTGGATAGCGAAGCACATCACAGGATCACAGCCACAGAGTGACAGAGAACTGGTACCAGGAGGCACTGGTACAGTGTACCGACAACCAGGGGTTAAAAACTGCGATGTGATGAGATATTAAAAGAATACAATAAAAGCTAAAACTCAAGCTGATAGAAATGAACGTTAGTCTTAAAAATGTTCGTGCCTGTTCCAATAAATTAACATGTCATTAACTGTCACATAGTTCATAATTTCTGCACATCAGTAACTAAGCTTCCCAGTTATCGTGCACGTAAACTCACAGCAGACCTTCACCTACAACTTCTTATTTTCATTGGGGTGCTTTATGACTTCAAATAGCAACAATGTAAGAGTCTGGCAGAGGTCTGTGCTTGATAATTTTACTCCATAGGGCAAAACAGTGTTGGCCAACAAAACCAAACCCCAACAAATTATCACCCTGGAAATCATAACTGTAATATGAACAAGAAATAGCAGTGGAATAGCTTTTGCAACAGCAGCATAATACCGAGTTAATTTCTTGCCCTGTACATCCAGCCACAGACCCAGTAAGAAACCCCTGCCACGAAAAGAACAGACGAGATCAGCGGCAACGTGATGCAAACCTCGAAGCAACAGAACCATGACAGTTCTGTTGCTAACAAACGACAGGCCTGCATTAGGTCAGAGTTGGTTTCTGATGTGCAGAGTGAAAATGTGCCTCTCTAACTATGCTTATATGGTACATCTTAAAAAAAAACCAAAATCCTTTGTCTAGAAATTCAGAGCAAGGCAGGTTACAGTAAGAGGAGGCAGTTTGGTCTCTAACAAGCAGATGTTAAGAGAGACAAGTTTCACAGACATAATATTAGAGTCCCTTCAGGAAGAGAACTTCCTACAGACAGAACTCATTATTTGCCTATTAAACATTAAAAGCATTTAAACCATTTAAAGGGCCTGAACCTCTCTTCATATAGCACACAAGTTCCAGTGGGACTGGTGTTTCAGACAGACTGCCCGGCAAAATCTCATCCTAAATAACCAACACGTAGTGTTAGACATTTAACAGGGGGGAAAAACCCCCAACAAACAGGTGGTGTGACACCTCAGGCAACAAGAAAGAAAAACAAAGTTGACATCACTGATGCTTACCTGGGATTGTTTTTTAATGTATTTACTAAAAATTCATGAAGATCTATACCAGTGGAATCTGTATACTCTTGGCTGGAATCTAAGGGTGAGGGGGAAGAGAGCAAAATTACACTCTCAAAAAACACCAATACTATTTTTTCCAGTTACTGTTGAACATGCTATTATTGGATCAATCCTATGTAACTAGTAGGCATGTTATTCCCAAAATTAAACAATTCCAGTTTCCAGGGAAAAGGCTCACAAGTAAAAAAAAACCAAAAAAACCAACAAAAAAACCAACAACGTAACAGAAAACCCAACAAATCACCCCCCCAGTTCCCTAACTCAAGTGTGATACAGCAGCAAAAGCTTCAGTAACGCTGCTGGTCTATTCACAAATTGCTCTGTGTTTTATGCAGTTTATCACCACGAGGCATCTGATTTCTATCAACCTTTCCATTTTTCTCATTACACCACATTGCACTGTTGTATACACTTCTGTGGAGCAGCAGCTGATCTACAGTTACTAGGTGTTGCCTGAAGAAATGTTGCAATTCAGAATGTAACAGATTAATCTTCACAAATGTTATTTTGCATTATTAAAAATTCTTGTTCTACTGGGCTTCATTTTCACAACATGATGTTTAGGAGTTTTCAAAAAGTCTCGCAAGCTTCTGCCTCCTTTCTGCTTTCAGTAAAACAAAATATTCAGTTACATTTTGTTCTGCAAGATCTGCAACTGAAAGAAACACTGACTTAAGACTGAATCTTCCCTTACACGAGCCACCGTTTGGAGTTCCAGATCTTAGAATTCAAAGCTATCTGTGTCTTAAAAATATATTTGGAACTTCAACGAACTACTTAAATGTTACATCTAGTCTCAAGTTAGGCACAGCTTAAACTTTTACCTAGGTCCTAGCTGTTCCAGGTCTTTTTGTCGTCAGTACAGAGAGCGGACATTGCAAATTAGCTTCTACTAGCAACAAGAGGACTACTGCACAAACAAGTGTAAGATCTGCTGGAAACAGAATCTATGAAGGCTTTTCCATTAGAAGCAACAGTGCCAGCAGAGCAGCCTCTTGGCATAGTGGGAAATTAGGTGACCAAAGCCTCCAGCCTTCAAAAATGAGACCTAAATACTTCCTGGACAAAATCCAAGTCTACCTGAGGATGGGGAATCTCTAGTTCCCTAAAGAAGTGGGTTCATTTGTCTGCAGAGCTCGTTACTCTATCAATCCTGCCCATGTATTATCAAGAGAGTATAAACAAGATCAGACAAGTTTGAACATTTATAGCTTGGGACTACTTTTGATCATGAGGATGAAAGGGGTGGGGGGGGGTGGGGGGGGGGAGAGTATACCTGATAAAACAACTTTAAGATTGAATAATTATTTAATTTTCTAAATTTGCAAGTGAGCAATAACTCTGTTATAATTACTAGAAGACTGATGCTTAAATTCCATCATTTTCTATTTTGGCATATCCAAAATTGGGAAGTAATTAACCTCCAGAGGAGATATTAAGTGAATTTAGAACAGCTACCTCTACCTTAGGCTTTTTGCCACTTTGCTCTCAACTCATTGTTACCTAACATGTTGGGTGGGTTGGGTTTTTTTTGGAAGGATGGAGGATGGGGGTAGGCTTTTGGTTTGGTTTGGTTTTCCTCCTTAATTTTAGAAGGTGGGCATGTACTTTAAAGTCAGCTTAGAAAGAACACCCTATTTTCTTAAGGCATCATTTCAAAGCCTGAGATCTATAAATGCAGTTAAGTTCTCCATCCCAATGCTTTTTACTTCAGATATCTGGCTGCCCGGTGGGACAAGATGGACTGAAATGCAGACAGAGGAAGGTCCTGTGGAATTGAGGGACACAAGATAGACAAGTGCTACCTGTCTCAAAAAGAATTCTAACTTTAAAGGTATTTCCTACACACTGGTTGATCTAATATGTTCAGGTAAACATTCTGGATCCCATCTTTAAAGCAAGAGCTGTACAATGATGTGCCGACTTCAATGCATAAAGTCTTCTATCTTTAGGAGGCATTAAGTAACACGGACAGAGACAGGCTCACGTCATTAATTTTACACTTCTATTTCAGGCTAAAAAAGATTTTTCAATCCAGAATGCAGGAATATTAAAATGAAAACATAATACTTGTCATTTTTATTTATGTAGTTCTACCCTTGATCCAAAAATTTATCAAAATATTCTAGATACTATCAAAAGTAAAATAAACTAAAACCCAAGAACATTGACTTCTGCTAAATGAAGGCCAGAAAAGTGCAATGGTAGTTGTCAGTCTCACTGAAGTTTCACAAACGCTTTAAAAACAAAGTGTAGGAATATCAAAAGAACTTCTACTGACAACTAAAGTCAGTTTTCCCAATAACACTTGGACACAACTGAGGCAACACAATTGCCTTTATGCTGGTCTGCACAGCTAGGCAGGTGAGCAAGGAAAAGCTGGAGTACATGTGTTTGATGAAGTCTCGAAAGCACTGTATCCTCTGGGACCAATTCCTCCTCCAGATCAAAGATGTCTCATCTACTTGCTGCAATTGGTAATAAAGAAGTGCAATGTTTACGCAACGATGACCTGGAAGCAAACTGCATTTCCTATAAATATTCCTTATCTACAGAGTATGTTTAAAAGCACAATGACAAAGAGCAAACCTCTTGATAACATTTTTCTGGACAGTTTATCACTGGACTTCTCCTTTTCCGTTTCATCTTTTGCAGGCTTTTCTTCTTTTTCAAAAGACTGTGACAACTGGATCTGGATTTTCTCCTGTCAAGAAAAAAAAAAAATTAAGTTATCACAGAAATGATTTCAAACAATACCTGCAGTAGAACTGTTTTGCATTATATTACCTGCAAAATAAAGAAGTAATGAAGAAAATAATTGCCTTCACATTCTTTCTGATCTCACAAGTACTTTATGTGACCACAATATGAAATTACTTAGCAGTAAATCAAAAACTCTAGAGAAGGCCTAGAAAGCACGATACACATTTTAGAAATTGTACACACAGGCCCTAAATATTTCAAAATTCATCCAAATGTATCTTATCTGATACATTTAAGTAATGCATCATCCATGATGCTTCCCTCCCACAATTCTTCAGAGCTGTTGACTATAAAAGCTGGTTTCAAATTTCAATTTGGTTTATACTAGGAAATAAATAAAATAAAAATCCAATCACAACAGATGTTTCAATCTAAGACAGACCAGTATTCCCAGATCCATAACAAAGGGAAATATTTACAGTTCAATATTTCAAGGCAAACTCTGCGAGCCTTCCTGTCATCAAGGCTTAGATTCTTAACTTCCTGTATATTCTGCCAGGGCAGCTTTCTGTGTCATCCTCTCAAAATCCTTTCTTTTATACAAGTAGGTGCACGACCATAAACCCCATTTCTCATATGCAACAAAAGACGACCTTCCTTTGGAAATTACAGTGACATAATGGCCCCCTAAATAGTGGAAGATTGCAATTTCTTTTTCATGCCTCTTTACTCTTCATCAAGATTGCCAGTCAAGGACCAACGTATTTCAGACAGCCAAACCAGAGGAGGTCAGGGGAAACAGAGACACTGTGTGTCTGAGTAACTCCAAGAGCATGAGTGGCAAAGTCCTGCAAGAGCAACACTCCTCCGTTACCTTTTGTCTTAAACTCCCACAAACATCAATGTTGCTCCTTCAGATGCCAGCTGAGTTGAGGCTGTCCCCACCCCCACCCCCACCTGAGAGTACCTGATCCTTCCCAAAGAACCTCCCCCTCCCCCTCATCCATTCTTGCCTAGCACTCTGTCTGGCACCAAATCCTTTCCCACGCAAGCCCTCGCTCTTCCCTCCAGCCCATTCTTACCCACGTCCAAGCACCTGCTCTAAGCCTCTCCTCACGTGTCATCATTCCACAGCCTTGATCTCACCCATGTAAGCTGGCCGGAGCTAAATATAGTCAGGATTCACCAAGGCTAAAGACTGTTTCACGTGCACACACATCCTTGTACAACCTGCAGTAACGCTGCTCCCTGCCCCGGCACACCAAACTGCCCCCTCTTCCTTGGGCCCTCCAGAGCCTATGCTCTGTACTAATGAGGGTATGGTTGAAAACTAGCTTCAGTAGGCATTTTAGGAGTAACAACTTCTACAGATAAGGAAAAAAAATAATTAAAAAATAGTCTGACAGTTTTACCAGCTCTTTCTTTCATTATGATTCCCCCCGCAAAGTTCTAATATCATTTATTAATTCATATATACCCTGCAAAATAGCATTACAAGTGTGAAGACTTCTCAGCTTTTATAGGATTATCTAAACCCAAGTCTAATTAAAACCATTACCAATCACTCCTTTGTATAATTCTTTCCTACTCTTGGCTACAAACCGAGTCCAAAACAAACCTTGGCAGTCCTCACCTCAAACACCTGAATATAATTCAAATGAGCAATTTATTTGTCACTACAAAGTGCATTACACCTGCTCTTCACCTAGGAGCTTCGTAACAGTTATTTGAAAGAGAAAGAAGCATGGTTTATGTCTTTCTTAAAATTATTTTTCATTTAGGTCTACCAATGTGTTATTCTCCATTTTACAGTAATATTCTACACAACTACCAGTAAAGAAAACTTTCATAGTCTGATTTTCCTTCACTAAAAGTGATTGACTTCATATTC
Source organism: Actenoides lindsayi (assembly GCA_025331215.1). Lineage (NCBI taxonomy): Eukaryota > Metazoa > Chordata > Aves > Coraciiformes > Alcedinidae > Actenoides > Actenoides lindsayi. Next base: position 47,067 of record WTSP01003132.1, read on the forward strand.
TAAACTCATCCGAAGTAAAAGCATACAGCAATAATTTAGTCAAAGGATTTCAGCAAGTAATCATTTTCATACTTCTTTTCCCAACAAGAGCTAAAAAAAGGCACAGCCATCTGAACAGACAGTTCTTCCACTGCCACCAGTGCTACTTCAAAGCGTGATACAACAGAACTGTGTACCAAAGGGCACTTTCTTGTGATTTCATGCTATAAAAACTGTAGCATCTAATTAAATATGACCTACTTGACTGGAAAGCTGTTGAAAAATCTTTTAACTTCTCATTCCGTAAAATTCTAATGATCCTCACCCTGTTTGTGGGGGGGAAGGGGGGTGTGTGTGTTCTCTGCTGGCATACTGATTTGACAGACTCCTTGCTGTACCTCAGATGATTACCTACCTGAAGCTCTTGTTGTATCAGAAGACAAACCCCAAAACCTCCCAAACCATCAAAACCTGATAAATTCATGAAGCTTAAAATACTTGAGAAAAAGCTAAAGAGCGAGGAAACATTACAGAATATTACTCACAGGTCCTACATCCAGGGATCTTGGCTTTCTACCAGCAATCTCTAAACCCAACAACAATCTGAATTTACACAAATCAGTACAAACTATGTACAGTACAATATGTTACAGACCCTGGTCATCTTCTTCCCCACTTCCCCTCCCTTTGCTAAAGAAGTTGTTCAATCTTTTCTAAGTTAATTTACTTGTTACCCATAATAAAAACTGACATTCATAGGAAAGCAGCCTTTCCTTAAAGACAGCTGAAATAGATCACCTCCTGCTAGTGTTCATAACTTGTATTAGAGTGCAGAGAATCAGAACAACCCCAGCACTTAATATTTAGAGAAAGGATGGTGAGCAAATAGTGTATTTACAATAGTTATTTACAAAGATAAAAAAGCAAATAAATCAGTTGCATTCTTCCTTCTGGAATAAACTGATAAGCTTGTACTCTCAGAGCACCTTTTAGGGCTGCCAGTGCTTTTTAACAATGAAGGCTTAAAAATTTGTGAGCTCTTTCTTACCTAGGTTTCTCAGGGAGGAACAGTGGGTTTTTTTCATGTTGCAATTGCTCAAGAAAATATAAACAAGTACAGCAGCAAATAAATTGATCTGCTCGAGACAATTGCTCTTTCACTAGAGCCTTCTGAGGAGCAGCAGCCAGCAGTGATGTGCTAAGTGACTACTTCACCTTCATGTTCTATCTTGCTAAGATCTGCTGCAGACATGAGACTGGAAGGGGTGACTGATAAACAGCCACAAGCAAGGCTACAGAGCTATCCCAAAACTCACACCAGTTCCTTAGTTGACTAAGTGTCTTTTTCATCCTATGAAGGCTAAACATTTTCTAACCATAAAAATTGGGAATTTTTCAAGAGCTATCAGCAACTTTATCCTGAATTTTATTCTTCTTAACTCTCAGAAAAACCATTTTAAGGAAGAACACCAAACTGGAAGCTATTTATCAGTTGCAATCACTGATAAAACAGAGCAGTGACTTTTCCAGCAATCACAGGGGTGATTCTTGTGCTGCCAGAGAGGCCTGTGCAAGACAGTCTCGCACTTCACGCAGGCACCAGACCTCCTGCCACATGTCCCCAGCACAATTAATGCACACACATCATGCTTCAAAGTGAGGGGTTTATGGCAGCCAGCAGTCAGTTGGTCCTTACAGAGCTCTTCCATGTCTGGGAAAGAAAGTAAAATGGATGAAGAAATTCTCTGTATAAGCTGTTATGTAGGGTCATGGAAGACCTGTGTCCCACAGGATACACACTCCAGCATCAGACCTTGTAACAAGATCTTACTTCTAACTCTTTCCTTCACCATGCATTTCTCCACTCTACAGGGAAGAAGTCAATCTCTTCTCTCAATCAATGCATAGTTACTGGGATTAATAATCCATTTTTCCTAGATTAGTGTTTCTAGAGAAAACTCACAGCTAGATCTAATATTTGTTTCTTAATATACAACCTCTTACTCTGTAGCCTATAGCAAATCTAAGACTTAGAGATCTAAGACTTACAAATTATTTGGCTCGGTTTCAAAATTCCTCTAGTCAGTTCTTGAAATACTGGCATATTAGTGAAAGACTATGAAAAATACTATTTTCTCAGTTTTCTCCAGGGAAAAAAAAAACAAAACAACAAACATCTTAGACACTTTGTGGTTCAATCCTACAAAAATTTAATTAGCTTGACAAATACCTTCACGAGTTTTCAACCACCCTCCCTCCTCTAGACTGAATTACCACTCCTCTAGTAAAACCCCTCCCCACCCTGCTGTCCTGTTGGTTCCTTCTGCTTGTTAAGAACGGTAAGATTTCTCACAAAAAGACAAGTTTAGAAGCTTTTCAAGTAACAGCAAAACAAGTCAGTGTGCTTTGAGTAGGTCACTAAGGGTCACCTCAGTTTTGTTAGGAGTGGAAGAAAAACAACATTTTGATGCCCCGCATTCATACACAGATTAAAACCAGTAGTAAGATTTTACTCTAAAAATACAGACTGGTGTGAAGGTAAACTATGGAAAACTAGATTTGGGGTTA
>WTSP01003132.1:49668-94784 GCA_025331215.1 Actenoides lindsayi
TGAAGTATTTTTTACATATTTTGTCCAGCATTTGGGAATTTAAGTGTGTTTATATATATATATATATATATATATATGCATACCTCAGGCACATGTTAACAGAGATACCAGCAATTAAGACTAATATGCAGGAGTTTAGTTCAAAGGCTAAAACACAGAAGCATTTAAGTTTTCTAAATAGAAAAGGCCAGTAAATTATGCTGTGTATTAGTCATCATTCCTCTGTCTTACTGACGGCAGGCAGACAGCACTGAAGTGGTTTGAGATTGTCTCAAGAGCACTGGAAAATTAGAACAACTAACAACACCCCTCTTCCCATTCCCCAGACATCCCCCATATAGTGCAGAAAAACAAAGCAGCAAATTCTTCATCTGATATTACCAGACCACCTCTGTTAAAGCTACATTTAAAAAAATAAATTAACATCACACGGTGGCCGCGTATTTACGGAGTACCCAGATTTTCTTTTGAACAATAAAGTTACTAGAAACGGTTTCAGAAACTTCAGTAAGGTGATTTTTACCTGGAGGTCCTGGGATATTTCAGCTGTGGGAGGTGGTGGATATTCTTCACATACAGCAAGGCTCCGAACTAACTTTAACTTTGTGTTTGACTGAAGGAAAGTATGTAAAATTAAAAACTATTGGCTTATAAAAAAAATATTATATAAATACACCGTAAGCCGTTATTTTTCCATTCACTTTATGTAAAACAAAATGGCTGAAAACTGCATTTTTAATAGTTTCAGTAGAACACGTCATTTCCTTTAGGATGAAAATACCCAAGCAATTGCAGCTTTCGAAGGCACTGTCAGCACAATAGAGCACATCTAATGAAAAGGAAATAAAATCTTTGGGAAAGTGTTTCTCTCTGTGACAATAAAAAAAGCCACCAAAAATATAAAGGCAAACCACAAAAGCAGACAACTAGGCAAGACAAAAATCCAACAGAATAAAACAAAGCTTCGATGCCAAAAAAAATAAAACTAAAGGCACTTTTCACAAAGTAACAAAGCTTCATCAAGCACGAAGGGCTTTCCTTAGCATGCCAGCACACACGTCTACCGTACCTTCGACCTTTTTGCTGTCTGTCCAAAAGACTGCACTGGCCGCTGAATGATGGGCACAACAGAAAAGGTTTATATTAAACTCAACGGTACAATTGGATTAATGCAGAAGGCTGTATAAGAGAAAGCTTTAACAGTTATTACTGACATGATGGTCCAGTCTGTAAAAGGAACAGCAGGTGCTTTCAGCTGAAGGGTAATATGCTCTCCCAGTTGCATTGTGCTTGTCCTTGATTTCTCTTCTTCATTTATCAAGAACAGATAGTACAGGAATTTAACAGGAAGCAAGCATTATTCTTGTTCAGTAAGATCCAAGCAGTTTACTCTCTCAGCCAGCTCCTACATTTTAAATTGTGTCCTAATTTCCTTGGCAACATGACATGGTTTTTAGAGATTTTCTTCCTATTCCTGAAACCTACCTGCAAAAAATTATAGGGGGGAAGCACTGCCTCAACCACAGGAACAGAGGAGGACTTGATGTCTATCAAGTACCTTAATTTCTTAGTAGGACCTACATTTTGCTAAAAAAAACCCAAACACCTAACCTACCACATAAATGCAAGAAAAAAAAATAATTCACTATTTCTCTCCTTTTCCTCAAGTCCCCAATGTCTTTTTTAGATGTAGCACCAGCTTAGCTGAAGAGCAGCAGAAGGGGAGCTCATTTAAGCTCATTTCACTACGTAACAAGATTTTTAAATAGCAGCACTGCAAACTAACTGAACTCATCGTCAGTTTTTTGAAGGAATCTTGCTGAGATTTTGAGCTGCAAAGACAGTTCAAGTGTTCTCATACCTGCAATAATAGAGAGACTTTTGAGTTTTGCTATTACCTGCAAAATACCTTTTTTCTTTCAGTCACCTGTGTTGAAAGCATACTGAAAGCTGGCACTCTGCATACCCCTAGCAAAGTCTCTGTTCTATGAGTCCACTAAACTTGCAAGAGCTGGATGATTTCTTAGCCTCATATCAATTACTCCAGCAACAGTTATCTTAGGTGGGTTCAAATCAAATCGTGTAAACTTAAAACAAACCAGCACTGCCAGTGGAGCCCTCAGTTCACTGTCAAAACAATGCACAGCAGAATCTACACTTGGGCAATCGTCTCCCTTTTGAAAACTTTTGGAAGCCAGTATATAACTGAAAAGAGCATTTGGAAGCAAATGCCAAAGATCCACCATTTGGCAATGGGGGGGGGGGAGGCAAGAGGGAGAAAAATAAAAAACCAATCAACTTAGATATACAGGACATAAGACATTTTAAAGCTGGCCAAACAGTATTTCTAATACTGTTAACCCCAACTTTACACATCAGTTACTGCTCACTAATGAGATAAGACATACAGATTTCCATTATTTTAAAGAGCAATTAAGAAAAACCCAACAAAAACAATAAACCCAAACCAAAATAAAACAACACGAACAAAACCAGAAAAGAGATTGTTTCTGGGAAGTAGGAACCATATCATAATGAAATCTAATTAAGAACTGTACAAAGCATATATCTGCTCCTCATCTTACCTCAGTCAAGTCTCAGGAACCCACTGCAGCCAAAACTTAAGTGTGCTTGTTCATGCCAGGTAAAGTGCAGCAAATGCCTCAAAATTTAATTGAGACATTGAAATTGAAATCGAATAGTATCAGATCTGAACTCTTTCTAAGAGTGTTTAAAGTTAATATGGTTTTTAGATTTCAATCACAATAGGACACTTGATGGTGCATTCCTATAAGTGTTTTATGTGTATCTCATCTTACATTTTGCTTGCAGAATTACAGTTCTATTTCCAGGTTGGAAAGCCAACCCAACTTACACTCAATTACACTGCATTTCAAGATTATTTTTGTGTTTTTAAAATATAGGAGTTTGCAGTCTATGATGAATAAGTTAATCAAAGCAATACAGGATATTCAGGGTAGTTAATTAAGGTATTTGAATAGCATGATGCTCAATCTCATGAGCACCTGACAATTTTTAGGGACCAAACCAACAAGAATACCACTGGGGAGAGCTGGGGGGCCACTGTAGGAGGGGTATTCTCCCTGGAGTGAAATGACTCAAACCTCAAAGTTACACATAACTATCATCCCACCCACTATATTAAATAAGACTCGTTATCTGGAAACAACTGCCTGGTAAAACAGTCCTTTGATAGGTGTGGATTCTTTGCTTTCCTGCATAACTTTAAGGATGTCAAAACCTGAAAAACAAGTCCCCACATCCAGCTGTAACTGTGAGGAATAAGCACCACATGCTTGACAGGTAAGAAGCACTGGAATATTATCTGGTATGGCTGGACTGCAGGGACAGCTCCTGTAAGAAGAGGCCTGTGATGTCAAGTCCACACCTGGAAACACAACCCCCAAAGTCCTGGGACATCAAAAGTAACTGCACTCACAAAACTTGAAGACAACTGGGCACAGTTCCTTCCTCGGGCAAACCCACACTGTCTGAGGGTAACTACCACTTTCCTCTGAAGCCCAGGAAAACAGGAGGTAGAGTTAATGCATGTTGTACCTGTTAATGCACTTTCTCTCTCTTTTCAGGTCTGTGAACTGTAGTTCTGTCCTCATTTCTCTGCATTTACCCAATTTTGCTCCTACAGAGCATCTCTGTGTTCCACATTTGTGAAAAACAATTTATAGCTACTTCAGAATATGTAATACTTAGCAAATGCAAATGAAGCAATTTCTTTATATTGCAGCTCTCAAAGACTTCTACTGACTTGAGAAGACATTGTGTTAATGAAAGCAAGATTAAAAATAAATTTATGCCCCATTTAAAGTCATTATGGGTACGATTCAAAGATAGTGTTTAAAAGCAAGTATCCCAAACAATTACATAATGAAAATAATGATTAGGTGTTTGTCTTTAAAAAACCCAACCAACCAAGCAACAGCTTTGAAGACCAATTACTGAGCTTCATATCCAAGCGCAAAATAAAATGGGAATTAAGATAGTTTCCCAAACATACATAATCTTATATATCCAGTCTCTCAGAAGGAGTATTTGCCCACTTTAATTTTCCCTAATTACCTCCACAGATCACGTATATTGAATACAAAGTAAAGATCTGGAACTGTTCTATGCCATCGTCCATCATCACCGTGCTGTCTAAACAAGTTGGATAAAACCAGGTCAGGCTCAAGATGGCAAACTCAGGAGTGCGAAGGGTTCAGTGAGAAGGTACGGTATCTATTTCTGAAGCACCATTTGGACACTTCAGAGGACAGGCACGACACACCAGACCTGAACAAACAGGGTTCTAAGGACACTCGGGTTTTGCACCTTTCTTTTAAATGAGGTCTCAATTTTCAATGCAGTTGAAGGGCTGCAGTCCTAACAACCACAGCTAGCTTTGTAACACCCAAGGCAATCACAGCACGGTCTACGGTTACTCGCCATCCTGCACTGGTGAGGAGGGACAGCAATTTGCCATCTCACAGCAGAAGATGACTGATGGAAAAATAGTTTGTCCGTTGGACTCAGAGGCATTTTCAATAGCTCAGAAGTAACTAAACAGAATCTGCCTGATCATTGTTGGTTAAAAAGTATGAAGTTACATATTTTGGAGCCTAAGTGACGTAAACTCTGCCAAGACCAAAACAGCTTGGGAGGCAGCAGCAGAGAACTCAAGGTGTGGAACAGAGAGAGAAAACAAAGGCTTGTGCTGGGATGGAGGAAAGAAGCTTCTAGCAAGACAGATGTCTAGTTGCTAAGTAAAAAAATTGATTCCTCCAAAGGACATGGATATCTGCTTCATTAGCATAAATCCAACCCAGAATTATACTCAGCTAATACAACACTTGCCTTGCCCATATCAAAGGGTGGATGCCTGCAACTCCTGCATTCAGGCACTTGCTTCCATCCTGCCCTGAGGATATTTTTGTTGGTGGTGGTATTTTGGTTCTAATCTCCGCAGTTTGCAGGCTCTTTTCCTTTCACACAGTGATGCGTGGCTTTCTTTTTCTCAGCCTTTTACTGCCTTGGCAGTCATCATCCCATCAAGGATCTTACATGTACTTATTAATAGTTATTTTTCAGTGAAGAGATGACAGTAGTTAAGACTAATGTTCTTCCCCCCAGCCCCCATATTACATGGGCTATAGAATAAGAACAAGCCTCCCTTTCTGGATTATATATAAACCAATGTGAATCGTGATGGAGATTTTTTTTTTTGGCTCTACAGAGAGATCTGGATAAGTTGGATCAATGGGATAAGGTCAACTGCATGAGGTTTAATAAGGCCAAACGCCAGGTCCTGCACTTCAGTTGCAAAAACCCCAGGCAACGCTCCAAGCTTGGGGATGAGTGTCTGGAGAGCTGCCAGGCAGAGAAGGACCTGGGGGTGTTGATTGACAGCCAGCTGAACAAGAGCCAGCAGTGTGCCCAGGTGACCAAGAAGGCCAGTGGCATCCTGGCTTGTATTTGAAATGGTGCTGCCGGTAGGAGGAAGGAAGTGATTGTGCCCCCATACTCAGCACTGGTGAGACAGCACCTCCAGTACTATGTCCAGTTTTGGGCACCACAGAATAAGAGAGACATGGAGGTGCTGGAGTGGGCACAGAGGAGGCCAACGAAGCTGGTGAGGGGACTGGAGAACATGCCTTATGAGGAGTGGCTGAGGGAGCTGGGATTGTTTAGCCTGAAGAAGAGGAGGCTGAGAGGAGACCTTATTGCCCTCTACAGAAAGTGAAAGAGGGCTGTAGTGAGGCTGGTGCTGGCTTCCTCTCCCTAGTAAATAAGGACAGGACTAGAGGAAATGGCCACAAGTTGCACCAGGGGAAGTTCAGATTAGCTATTAGGAAGAATTTCTTTACTGAAAGAGTAGTAAAGCATTGGAACAGGCTGCCCAGGGAAGTGGTGGAGTCACCATCCCTGGGGGTGTTCCAAAAAAAGGGTGGACGTGGCATTTCAGGGCAGGGTCTAGTGGTCTCGGAGGTGTTGGGTAGAAGGTTGGACTCGATCTTGGAGGTCTTTTCCAACCTTCACAATTCTATGGTTCTATTCTATGATTTAAAATATTTTTTTGATAAAACAAACCAACAAACGCTCTTCCTAATAGTGACTAAAAGGCACTACCCTGTAAGATAAAGACAGGCTGTTTAATTTTTTGTCAGTATTTCCAAACACGTTAACTTTGTAACATCAATCCTTATAGTGGCTGAAGTATTATCTGCCCCACCAACCAGTGACAAAGGCAACAAACTTCAGACCCTGTGTTCTAGCTAATACAGAATTAGTAGGTTGTCACCTGGATAAGATTAACGGGTGGCAGACAACAGTGAATGCTGAACCAAAACCATTTTTTTGATCACAAAAACTACCATAGTGCTGACAGGCACATGACTTCTGTAAAAGTACTTTTCATACCAGTGCCTTTCATTTCCAGTCCCATTTTAAATGTTACTCGATGGTCACTTCAAAATATGACTACTCAAAAATCTTCCCTAAGAATCTCTATATCAGCTATACTACCCATGCATTGTTTAAAGAAGTCGGTATGTTAGCCATGTGCTCTGATAAAATATTTTTCTCATTGACATTGTACCTCCAACACTGTACACAAAGGCAAATAGGTTACCAGTGCACAACCTCTCAAAATAATCTGCGATTTAGAGCCACAGTTCTATTTTAAAGTATAATCACCAGTTTCTGGAACTGTGAAAATCCACTAACATATTTGAATTCAAACAATGATAGGTTTAGAGGACAGATCATAGTCTGTTTCTTACTTGGTTGGAAAGTAGTAGGAAATCAAGTACTTTGGCGTATTATTGTAGTTTGCCAATAAGTATGAAACTCATCAAGCAATTAACTCCTGGCTTGGAAAGCCCAAACCAAACCCCATACAACTCCCACTCCCAATCCAGGCTCTGAGAAACTCAAATAGTAAACAGAAGAACACAACTCATTCCAATAAGCTTCTGATAACTGTCTCTAACATTTCTCAGCAAATCCTTTGCTCTTTTTCCCCACCACTAGAGTAACATTTAACCCACACTTAATGAAAAGTAGCAGACAGTGAACTTTCGCTAGTCAAACTAGCCATCCATTAGTCAAAGACTTGATGACTACTTTACTGTTCCCAGAAGTTTTGGTTACTATGGTCAGGCCAAAATTTTTGTTCTATGTTGTAGAATAAAACATGTTTTCAATGAAAAAGCCTCAAATATATGACAGATATTTGCACTAACAGCTACCGCTGTAGAAGTGACATCAGCTTTTACTGACTGAAATTGCTGCAGAGGACTCATTAGCAAGGTTCCACTTTGTAATTGACTGTCATCCTACCACTCTGGAAATCAAAATCCTCAGCCTACACTCAGCTTTTAACTACACTACTCATGTAACAGCAATATTCTGATTCTGATGGAGACTCCTGGACACACCCCTCACACCAACACCAAGTAAAGATGATAGTAAAGCTGTATCCATCAAACAGCCTTCATTGCAGAGTTGTTCAGTTCACCTCCTGTATGCTAGATAATTACTTCAACCACCAGCTACTACTTCTATAAAAGAACAAAACCAAGCAACCAACCCTCTTGCCAAACCCCACAGCCATTGACAGCACCAACAGATTCATTTCTCGAGGCTGGGTCTGACTCTACAGCCACACTGTTTTGCAGGAAGGCAGGTTTGTCACTTGAGTCTCATACAAGTTTCCACACTAAAATTTGTTGAATGAAATTTGTTGAATGAAAAAATGTGAATGAGATTTTTCCAAATTAGTGAACTGTATGAAAAGCAACCAACCTTAAATTAATTTTAAGGCTCACTACTGGGATATTCCAGTGATTAAAGAAAATACCAGCTCAGCTATTACATCTACCAGCTACTCAGTAACTGTTATTTCTCACATGTTTCAGAAGTATTTCATTTCAAGGATTTATTTTTCCCATAAAATTATCTATTTACACTGATCCAGCCTTAATAAAGCCAGCTGATATTGAAGTATAAAACTGTGCTGTTATTACAGTGGTCTACAAGATTTATTTGGAAGCAATTTAACATAGCGACAGAGCTTACTTCACTCCGTGGAATACTGAATTGTTAGTCTTGAACAAAACTACTCCCAAAAGAACCTTTTACACAATTCTCAATAACAAGAATCTAATAAGGTACTGTCCTACTAACCCACAAGAGAATACTGCCATACCCCATATCCCAGTTGGGATTTTTATCAGAAAATTGTTTATTATTAACCCAAAGACACAAAATTCCTACAGAAAACTAGGTTTGGTGTTTTATTTTTTTTTGTCAAACACAAGCTTCTGTGTTTTCTCTGAGAAATTTGACCTGTTTTCTAGGTTGTGCCAGAAAATTTCAGTTGCTTTCCTTAACTCCTCGCCTCATCTGAGACACTCACAGTCTTCAGTGACTGAGTGGGCAGCCTCAGTCAGGAGTTAGCCAGTTTATCCCGTGTGAAAGAGATCTTTCAGAACTCTTGAGCTGCACTACTAAGCCTCAGGAGTATTAAATCTGCTGCCATAAATTCTTAACCCATCCTTATTGGTGTGTTCTCCTTTTAAACACAAGATATTTTCATATCACTTGAAATTTTACGCCACAAAATTCTTATTGGTACATCTCCCACCTTGCAACAACCATTCATTTATATGCGTCAGGTCATCAGCGTATGCATGAGAGCCATGAAAGTTTTCCTCCCTAGTAAATCACATACCAAAACTGTCAGGCAGTGAAGAACAGAGGAAAAGGGAAGGTATGAGTAGTACTAGCTAGCAGCCAAGATGGGATGATAGCTCACCAGATCACTCCCCTATTGATACAGTGAGAAAGAGGCTGGACCTACTGGTGGCTATAGGGCAGGACCCAGACCACTGGCCTCAGGAGATCTGCTGGTTTGATTCCTGTGACACCAGAGGATTTGGATTACCTATGTCTGATAACTTTAGCCTTATGCTGTACAGCTCTGCTGTAAAAAAGTTACACCTGAGCCAGCTGTAAGCTGCACATAGCTCAGGAGCCCTAGATGAGCGATCCCTACCGAGGGCAGATACATTGAGCTGTGCTGTAGTGCTTTGCTCACACAGGCAACGCTCAGCAGCTTAGTTTTTTGATCAAACCACACTATTACTGTACAGTGTGTTCTTAACACAGCCTCTGAAACTCTGTCAGGATTCAGCAACAGCAAAAGACAGCTTGAGTGCCAAATTTTTCCCTTGCTCTGCTACAATGAGAAGACTGAACTTCATGTGTGCGCTCAGGAAAACACAAATAGAGACAAACTGTCCAGCTCCCATGAAAATGGCTCACCTACTTCAGTTAAAAATGACTGACTCTCATATTTACACCAATATAAACAGAGAAGTGGGGCAAAGGAGGAGAGGAAGCAATAATCATTCTGCTTGTTTCCCTAACACCAGTCAAGTTTTCCTGACATGTACCACAGAAACATGTAAGGGGATCATGAGAAAGGGAGAACAACAAAACACAGGTTTATTCAACATGAAATACTAGTGAAAAATAAAGAGAAAAGCTTCTTACCGGCATATTGTTTTTGCTGTCAGGACAATTTTCATCCTTTTCCACGTGAATCTGCTCCTGACTTCCTGATTTTATAAGGTTTTCATCTGGGTCTGTATCTTTAAATTCAGCTTCTGAACCCTTCATTGCATCAGTTTCATCATTTACAGTAAGAATATCAGACATCCTCATTAGAAAAGGTTATTTTAAAATTCTACAAGAAATATGGAACCTTTAGGACAGAGGAAAAAGTGGATCACTGAGTAATTTTAAATTAATTAAAAGAATACGTAAATTACATACCTAAACAGCTACCAAAAATAAATATGACTTTGCTGCAAAAAGGGTTCCCCCTCCTGTTATATTTTTTTGGTCTTGTATCGGGGGGAGAGTGATCATTTCCTTTTTCACCACTTTTATCAAGAGGCTTAAAATAACAGACATCTCTACAAATGAGAACTAAGAGTCACACGATAGGATAACACGTGCAGATTTTCCCTTCTGTAGTTGAACATAAACACCTGAGCATTCAGATATTCCAAATCCAACCAGCTTCTAAGAGAAACAAGGAAAGCTTTTCTCATTTGAAAGGAAAATGGAATTACATACAGATTTATTTTAAAAGGCTAGAAAGTAAACAGATGAATACACTAAGTGTGCAAACATTCATAAATTTCATTTAAAATTTCAGTTTCCTACTTGCCAGGTAATAACTGGGCAAGTTCTGAAAGCAGCAACTATCTAACCTAGTAAATGTAGCAAAATTATTCTTAGTAAAATGAAGCAAAATCTCCAAAGCAATAAAAAAAGAAAGAGACAGTTCTGGTAATTAGGATAATAACAGCTATTATCAGCAATTATAATTTATAGTAATAATTTTAAATACTATATAAAGATAACAGCAATGATTAAAGCTGTAACCAAACCACCCCAATTTTCCCTCAGAAATAAGAAATACAACTACCTGTCATTACTCAACTACAGTGCAAGATGCAAACCAAAAAATTTTCCATTTCTTAAAAGAAACAGAGTAAAATCTGAATGCTTAAAATTCTTCATGGAAAACAAGTAACAATCAAATAACATTATGCAAAAGTCCTAAGTAGTATCTGATTTAGTACCTGATATGTCCTACAGCTTGGGGATTGTGGTCTTCCACAAAAATAAAATAAAATAATCCAAAGTTCCTTTTCACAGTTGTCAACCAAGATGTTAGTTGTAATGAACCATCTGGAATCTGGCAGGAGGAGTCCCATGTCCTTATCCCCAGTGTAGAGTCCTGAATAGAACTATGTTGTCTTGAATCAGCAAGAACATCCCTTTCCAATGCCTAAAAATCAAGAAAGGAAATACACAATACTTTTATTTGGGGTGGGAATGGAGAGGGAAGATGAGGGCACCTAAAAGCTTAGACATTTCAGGAAAAAAAACCCAACCAACCAACACAGAAGAAATCAGCATTTGTTCACATCTAGTGATTCTGCTTGCTTTATCTAGCAGTGATAGTACATTAGACTTGCAAGATATTTCTGTATTACAAAGTTAACAAGTAGTCATAACAAATGTTTTGTTGGCATTCCTAGTGAAGCTGTTTCTGTAAACAAGCAGGTATCTTTGAGACCCTCTGAGATAAGCAGCCCAGCAGGTGTGAAGGAATAACAGGCCATGAAAGCCCACAAATTTAGCATAACAGCATTTTTCTGTTTGTCATAGCCAATAACCTACAAACACAATACATAATCCATATTTTAGGCAACTTGAATTACAGAAGGCAATTTTATTTTATTTAACAAAGTAATTGCCCTTGAATGAGGATTTACAAATTTCTACAGAACTGACATCTTCCCACTTTTTTCAGATTTGCTTTTCTGAGAACTAAATGCTATCACCACCCACGAGGCAGCAAGCATTTCAAGCAGTAGGCAACAGCAGACATCTAGGAGCAAACAAAGTGTAACCCGCATTGGGAAAAATATCCTACAGCAAGGAACACAAAAAATTATCTTTCAAGCCTGGGAGAGATACACTGAAATAAAATAGCTGAACATATCTCTGCATTGCATTCCCCAAGCTTCTCATGCCTAGTCAGGGTCTTACTAAAACCAGCACAAATCATAACATCAGGAATACTTTGTCACTTCAGTTGAGTTACTTAATTTCCATGTGAGTTACATGGCAATTAAGAGTTATTTCGGGAAAACAAACAAATTAAAAACATCAGAACTGTCTGAAGTCAAGTTAAGAAACAAATGAGGTATTTACACCGTGGTTATAAACACAGTTTTAATCAAGGTAGGTGAAGAACCTGCACTAAACTGTTCTCTTTCAAAATGAAGAGTTGAACAACACATAGGAAGAAAGGATGGAAATCCAAGTCATGCAAGATCTTAAGTGTCTCAAACCCAAGTCACACAAGATCTTAAGTGTCTCCAACAAGCTGCATCTTAGCTGGAGGAATTTTAAAGCATTTAGGCTTTCTGCAGTATGAGGTCACTATAGAGCAATTACTATCAAAATTACAAGGTCGGTCTGTGACAGTGCCCAGCCTTTTATCAGTTTTGTCAAAACCAAAGAGTTTAATATAAAATAATGTAACAGAAAGCTAGCTGAATAGAACACTGATTTTACTGAGAGAAAAAGCCATGTCCTGTTTGAAGAAAAACCTCCAGAACTGAAGATAGGAAGTAGGCTTTACAACGAAACAGAGGGCAGCAAATATTTTATATTCTCTACATTCCACAACATTACCACCAGCTTGTATTCAAATTGTTTTGTGTACACAAAGATACTGCAGTCTCTTGATCCCTTCCTGGAAAACAACTGTAAAAATAGCAGAAAGCAACACTTCAGAAGATAGACGCACATAAAAAAGAACAATGTACTTCCCCCTTGCCCTCAAATAAACCCTGCAAAGCAGATTTGGGTAAGAACAGCTAAAAATTATCAGTTAAATAGTGTGTAGCATTTAACACTTCTTCCTTAAGTGCTACAATATCTTTAGTTAATCATAAATATCTTCAACTCTGAGGAGAATACCTCATTGTACTGAGGTGACATACCCCTTGGGTACGACTAAGACTGCAACAGCATGAAACAGCAGCACTAGAGCTGCCAGGTTTCCTTGCAGGTGACATTAAACAACAACTTTTCTAGACCTGAAGAAACGTGTGGTTTGTAAGAGATATAAGATACTATAGACATTTTGATTTAATAAACCTTGCTGCAAAGAAGTATGGAAAAGAAAGATAAAAGATGAGCTGTGGTTTAGGGCTGTAAAAGATGCTGTAATGGAAAGGGAAGGATTATAGATGAAAGAAGGCATTGGAAATGAAAAGCTGCAGGAAGGGCACGAGGAACATGCAGTGCTGTTCGGTTGTTGAGTTAGCTTTTCCAGACAACCCAGATGGTGGTTTACGAAGAAGCTCAGATTAACAACCTTTACTGTAAACAAGACTTGAATAGAGATGCTGTTTGCTTTTGTTGACTGATACATGATTTGCATTGTATTTAGAGAAACGTTCAAAAAGATTAGAGGCTGAAGATGGGGAAAAAAAACCATTTATATCCAGTTGCAAATAAAATCTTGGCAATCAAGTGTAATTTAATTGCTACCACGCAAGACACAAACATTGTAACTCCAATCAACATCTTGAAGCTTTTTCGTTGATTCAAGAGCTCCTACCCTTTTGCAATACCATCTTAAAAAAAAGGCTATCAGCATATGCAGTTAGCAAAACTCCTGCTGCAAACGGGTTTTTTGCCTACGCCAATCCGTAAAACTGAAGCCCAAGAAAAAGTTCTTGTATTTTCTACAACCACCTAACTACAGATCTGCTAATAACTTATGAATAGATTTTTGACCTGAAGATAGACTTCAAGTCTGAAGATTTTGCGCTATGTAGGGTACAGTAAAAGGGACGGAATCAAGGAAAAGATGAAGGACAGGAATGAGGGGAAGAAAGCAAGAAGGCAGACCTTAAGACTTGCTCTACTGTTTGAAGAGAAAGCAGGTTCTAGTAAGAACTGATTACAAGCGGAGTTGGACTCGATGATCTCCAGAGGTCCCTTCCAACCCCTACTGTTCTGTGAGTCTGTGGTTAGGGAGAGTTACACAAAGTCCCGACGTTAGCCGGAGACTGGACGGCAGCGCAGACCGATACTGCCTAGCAGATTTTAATGAGGGGTACAATACCTCTGCACCAAAATTGTCCAAACAGTTGTAAGGACTGAATATTACGGATAGAACCTTACCTGGGTTTACACTTGAAAATTCAAACAGCTAGCAAGAGGCGTCATGAAAAAAAGCCTTCCAATTTAGTATCTTTCCCAGGTGACAATAGGCACCTGCTTTAACAGACAGGACACTGTCCTGACTGTGACAGACAAGCACTTGCACATAACAGTGGAAGACAACAGGTCATATTCATTTTTTTACCTTCAGGGTTGCTGACCCCATCTGAACAATTACTATTGAAATGTATCTTCTTCCCCTTCTTCATATTGGTAACACTACATCATCACCACTCATCCTGAATTCAATAAGTTCTTTCTCAGAAGTGGTAACCGCTTTGTCTAGGCAACTATGATTGCAAGCTGAAACACAGGAAGTTCCACCTCAACATGAGGAAAAAATTCTTCACTTGTGAGTGTGACAGAGCCTGGAACAGGCTGCCCAGAGAGGTTATGGGGTCTCCTTTCCTAGAGACTTTCAAGACCCACCTGGATGTGTTCTTGTGTGGCCTGCCCTGGGTGATCCTGCTCTGGCAGGGGGGTTGGACTCAGTGATCTCCAGAGGTCCCTTTCAACCCCTACCATTCTATGATTCTAAGGGATAAAAAACCCCAAAAACCAAAAAACAACAAAAAACAAAAGGATAACATCAAGCAAAGTAATTCCTGACTTTTATGACAGAAGCCTCCTGAATTATCCCTGCCCATGGCAGGGGGGTTGGAACTAGATGATCTTTAAGGTCCCTTCCAACCCTGACGACTCTCTGATTCTATGAATCACAACATATGGAAAAGTCCTTTGCTTCAGGTTCCAACTTGAAAATCATCATATGCAAACCTGCTAAATTGACTTGTAATGAGTGAGGAGGATATTTCTGGGAACAGGATCTGCTCAACTTAATCCAATTTGTCTAATAGGCATCAAGACTTCTCTCCCCTCCTTGTTGGCAATGTAGATGGAGGAAGGAAGCTTTGCTCTGCCAATGATGGAAGAAATTGATTATTTTTCTTTTAAAAGGAAGGTAAAAGACAGAAGGTGATTTTTTTTTTCTGTTCTTTGTTAAAGTTATTATCGATATAATTTCTGTCAAAAAGACCCTGGGAACAGCTGTCAAAATAACAGGTATCAAACAAATTCAGGGCAGGAAACTGGATTAGAAAGGTGGAGGTGAAAAATCTACATTCAATATACAAAGTGGACACACTGTCAGTGGAAAGGCAAAATGAACATGTATTTCTTCAACAGGCTTCTGCTCACCAGATATTTCAACAGAATTCTTGCACATATCTGAAGAGTATTGCTTGCTGTGGACAAGATCCACCTACTTCATTTTTACTATGATTATAAGTAGTTTACCTCCAAACCTGGCAGTCACAAACCAGTCAATGCTAAATTTCCCAAGAATTCTCTAGCTAAGCAAGACTTGTTGCAAGTCAAAGATCTCCAGACTGTACACAGCATCTTATCTTAGCTCTCAACATGTGTTCTCCTTACTTGTAAAGCTGTACTGCTCTTCAGAAGTTGCTTTATTATCCAAGCACTAAAGACTGGAACTTAATTATCCATCTGTACTCTCCCTGAAACCAAACCAAGTTTATGTGAAACAAGACAGAGAAAGCCATATTTGCTGTACTGTATATCTATGTTAGAGTTTAAAGAAAAGAAAGTAAAACCAACCAATGTATTATAATTTAAAGCAGGAAGCAGCATTAGTTGAGTCATTTGTCTGTCACAGCACCAGAAGGCCAGCAGCCACTGGAGAGACATGTAAGATATAGGACCAGAAAGAAGCTGGGAGCAGGGCATTAAGGCACAGAAACAGGCAGTATGAAAGTCTGGTATTTGGCCCACTTTGTACATACAAGTGAAAATTTATAGTTTTATTACATTTGTCATATCATTTCCATATGCTAAATGTGAGAAAAAAGATACAGACAGAATCTGGTTTTCTCTCTGCTACCTCTAAATCTCCTGTAAGCGTTTCTAAAGCACTTCATACTTTCAGTGTTCCACGTCTTCCCAAAAAGCAACGCTAGGGAAGATGAACACAGCATGCAGTACAAAAGATTTATGACCAGCAATCAGGAACCCTCCCCTCACAACTAGGAAAACCACCTTTATGATCAAATTAAGTGAAGAGTCTGGAAATATGCTCAGAAGAGTGGGGACAGAGTTGAGAACAGACTGTATTAATCAAATAAAAGGTATCTACAATGACACATTTTTGCAGTTGGCTCACTTTTGCTACATTTTGTTTCTTCATTTTCCTAGCTGGGAGTCACAGAGCTGACACTCCTCTGCTTAAAAGACAGACTACTTTATTCATGCACACATGCCCAGAGGAATCACAGCAGTACATTATTTCTATACTATTTATGCTGCTTTCCATTGAACTGAGAAGAATCAATGTTGGGTTTACTCATTTCTACTCCGTTTGAAGCAGGATTATGAGGATAATCTTCCCCGGAGAGGAAGTATCAGCAAGGGGAAGAATGCCTAAAAGATGCTCTGCACTAAACAACAATTACCTTTACTACAAAAAGCCTAGACTACCATTGTCTTCAGCAGAAGCTATACTGTCTACTTAAGGGGAATCTACAAATTCACCTGTTTTTCCTTCAGGAGATCTGAGTTTTGTATGAGAACCACGAGATTTCAAAAACTCTGTTACAGAATTAGCTGCAGGAAAGAAAATAAACTAAAAAAATAAATCCAAAACAAACCATCAACCCCCAAACACTGGCCATAACTTACTGTAGCTTACACAGCTGCTTCATGGAGCAACTCCCTCCACAGCTTAAGGGGAAGAATTGATTGACAAGTATAGAGAAGTAGCGTCTGGGAACAGAATCTTGCTTTACCCCTAGCATGCTGGTGATACAGGCCTGCCTTAGATGTGGAAGAGATGATTTATTTTTTATTTTTTAAAAGAAATGTTAGGACATTCCCTAGGAAAAAAAATAAATAAATCTTTGAAGAGTCTTATATAAAAGACTAGCCACAATAAGAGCTTTTCCAGCTATTTTTCACCTCAATTATTTTAGGAAACATTTAAACACAATATAAACATATTCATATTAGCATCATAACCTCAGGGTTCCTGTGATTAGAACAAACACTAACCCTCCCAAGCAGCCAGAAACACTCACAAAATGTTACATATGTTTCTTTGTTAGGATGAAAGGGGAAAATGTTTATGCCTTAAGCAGAAAGATACCAATCAAAATTATCTCATTCTTACATTAACAAAAACTAAAAGAGAATTACTGTATCCAGCCTCTGCTTAAGTCTCGAGGACCACGATCTGCACACAGTTCTTGAAAACAACTCATTTGGGCAGGTTAGACCAATGCCTCAGACAACTAAACCAAAAGAGAATGCCCTGCTGTCAGAGAATGGAGGTCTCGCTGCTTCCTCTTCCTCCCTGCAGCCTCTGCACCATGCTCGTGAGATGTGGTCCCACCTCCACCTTTGGCATCAGCTCTGGTGCTTGCTGAGCTTTTCCATGGTGGGATTCAACAAGCAGTGACTGAGAACCATAAAGCTCTTTGGGCTGGGTAGTGTTTGCTGGGCTACTGAGCTATGGTGGTGCACAGCAAGTTTCTATGAGCACTAGGCAGCGTGAAGAAAGCAACAAGAGGGACAGTGAAACAGCTGTACCATCCCCTCTTCTTACAGTGGTGACTTTTATATCAGCTCTGCCCCAGCAGTCAATTCAAGAAACTCTTCAATAACACCACTAATTAAAATAAAGCTGCGAAGGGGCAGATTAATATTTTTTTTTCGGTGGAGGTTGAGGGGAAGTATCAAAAGTATCTATTAATTGAGAACCTGTAGATGAATCCTAGGACCAAAGCTGGACAACCTGATAGGCACCTATATTTGGAACAGATTAGTCCATCCTGGGAAACTTTCCTTTGGGGAGGGATGGGAAAAGGACTGGAGGAAACTGCCTCAGGTGATAAAGGAGCAGGAGAGAAGGAAAAACAAAACCAACCCCTTCTCAGGGCCTTAAAAAAATCCTGATATGGAGAGCAAGGGAGGATTCCAGATGGAATAATAATGTTCCTGCCCACAAACATACCAAGCTATGCTCATAGATGCTCTGAGAGCTGTAAACTGAGGTCTGCAACCAGTTTCTCTCTCCCTTTCTCAGTTAGTGTTTTACTTACCTCAGTGGCCCAGGGATTCATTATAAAGTCTGCCATGCAGCTTTTATAAAAATGCAACTGCTTATCTTAAGATTATCATTCATTTAACACAAAATTCAAAGCAGTTCTGTACAATTATGAGTGAGAGAAATTGGAATTATGCAGAGGCAGCTGTTGCCTTTTTCCAAAAAAGCCGACACGCAGAGAGTTCTGTGCACAGGCTTTCTGCACATTGTCTTATGTCTGAAGTTTGAGACCCATTAAATGGCTAACTAGGGGGCAAAGAATGATGGCCTCCTACTGAACTATGATATTGTGCATGTCTGATCTTAATAATACTATACTGTATTTAAATAACTAATCTGTCCATTTTTGAAGCATGACTCTTCTTTACATTTATATACTGGAAAATGCTGTACAAATTAATCCAGGCTGCATTGACTTAACTACACTTTTCTCAACGATGCTATCTACATGGGGTTTAAAGTTATACATTAGTCAGCTAACAACTGAGTGCTATTTACTGCATTAGCATTAGAAGATACTTTTTATTTGATTTACTTTACCAAGCTATTTAGTAATCAGATTTTCAAAGAAACAGTATGATGATAAAAGCATAATATGCAGTTACTCTACCTCTTCCAAAATTAAGGACTAAATGCATTCCACTGTCTATGTAAGTTACTACTGAGTGTAGACATCATAAAAAAAATTAACCAGACAGAAACAGCACCAAATTTACCAGATGATGTTTGCAGACATCCTAGAGAATGCTCCCTCTGAAGGAATTCAGAAGACAGAAGGAAAAAACCCCACAGTTGTGAACTCAGTAAAAGGCTCTCATAGGTTTGCTTTAGCTCCTCTTGCTGCACTGGTTATACAAAGTAATCTGCTTTGTATAAAAGTAAATAAAACTCTTACTTTGTAAGAATTACTTATCTGTTCTGTCCTTATCAGAGGTACTACTACAGCAGAAGCTGGCAGAAGAGAACATGTTTACATCCCAATCACTTCAGCTTGGCCTGGTGTCTATACTCATACAGACTTTGACTGACTGCACACACCAAGATATATATGGGGGTTCACACTTGCATGACCAAGGCATGTCATACTACCTTCCCATCCACTGACTTTAGAGGAAGGAAAGACAGAAAGAGACATTGTCTTAAAATGTGGCAGCAAGATTCATCAGGACATATCTGTCAAACATCTACTTCAAACCAGCACGCACTCTGGATGCATACAAGTTACCAGCACTGTGTTATTTACACAATAATACATATCAGAAACAAAAATTGAAACTTGTGCTCAGTAAAGCCTCCTTTTCTTCTACAGAAAAGTTTTGCATACTACAATCTCTCAAACAATTTTAAAAAACAACAGTGCCCCTTTGTCACACTCAGGCTATAAGCTAGGACACTACCCTTGCTCTTAAGATAGCTGACAGGCTTTTAAAGAGGACACCTTTCACAGTAATAGGCACGTGAGAAGCCACAATGTATTATTAGTAACTATCCCTCCCTCTTTTTTTATATTTTAAATTCTGAGCAATAATCTTCTAAGGCTCTTTAACCCTGCCTCACCTTCTCCTCCGAGTCCACTACTGAATGCAGTAGAAACACTCAGCTGATGGTGACAAAGGATAACAAGGTAACTCCTTCAGGAATATAGTTGCATACATAAGAATGAGAAGTTTACAACCAGCAAGAACAGAGCAATCTTTATTCTACATATTGATAGGAAACTACAGCATTAAAATACTTATGGAGATCAGCGGGAGTTTGTTGTTGGCATTTGTTACCCATAAACTCAAAAATACTGTCCTAGAAAACTGCAAATTTACGCTGATAGGCTGAAAAACACTAAAGAAACTCCACAGTGCTTCTTCAGAATGATCTGGAGCTCTGGCTTCTCAGCAGGTCAGCCAGCCCACCCTGCACAAAGCACTGTCATTCTCTTTAGCAGTTCTCTTCTTGGATGTCACTTCAGACTTTTAGGATATGAACAGAGTAAAGCACATCAAAGCAAGTCAATAACTTTGCCTGGCTCCCTCGTGGCAAACGATAGAGTCCTCAGAATGTAGGCACTGCTACAACACAACGTGACAGGGTTATTTTTGAGAAAAACAAAGAGTTGGCATATTAGGAGACCATCTAGGAAAAATTCCCACTACAACCCTTGTCTTGACTAGGGGAACTACACAACACGAAGAATAACAGAAGTCCTCCTGCCAGGCCAGGAACGTTCAATCCACATGTTTCAACAGATGCAAGGTTCCTGATGAAATGACAGCTCTAGCATTGAACAATCTGTGCTGGATGAAAACCAGCTTGGCTGGCACAGGCGTATTGTTACAGAACACAACTCTGTGGCTAGCCCGCTCCCATTACAGCAACTAAAATAATCTGAAATGGTTTATGCACTATTTAAAGTTCTATCTCCGTTAGGATCTGTTCTTGCCTTTTGGGGTTTGGTTTTTTCTTCTCCAAAGAGGGAGAGAGAAAGAAAATAATTTCAAGACAGTTAACTATAATCTATTTTGTATATCATTGTCTCCCTGGCATGCATCTGCTCCGAGTAACATACACTGGCAGACAAAAGCCATTTTAGCCTGAACACCATTATAGCATTAAACCTTTCAAAAATACCTCAGAAACAGCAAAGCATTAGGTTGGCAGAAAAGATGCACGTTGAATGGCTAAGCCCATCCTCCCCCAAAGAACATGCCTGTTTAAAGGCATGAGGAAAGAGCTGTTTAGAAATGCTTAGGAAATACAACATGACACATCTTTAGATTTTTGCTAGCATAGTTCTGTTGGCTTGGGAGGTGAAAAATGAATGCCCTTCTCACATGACACTGCTGTACCAGCAAAAGCTCTGTAGAAACAACTATGCTGATGGAAGATTTTGTTGGCTTAGCTTACATCATTCAGAGAAACCTAACGGACAGCAGAAAAAATCCTCCTGTCTCTTAAGCTGTTTGCACTCGGGGAGAGCTATGGCAGAGTGCACACAGATCTGTATCCCTGTCCCCACACCAGCACCAGCCCTCTGACTCAAACCAGTTCATCTTGCAGGCAATCCCCAGCTCCTCCCTTTCCATCTTTAGCATGTTTATACTGCATGCTCACCCACCATCCTTTATCAGCTTCTTTTGTCAGCTTGCATATTTTTCCCCCCCATAAAATTTTCACTCATTTTCAACTATACGTTTAGAAAGCCTCCAACAACTCCACGAAACACATCCTGTAATGCCACATGGCATAAAACTCTGCATTGCCTGACAGAATACTGTTGGGTATTTAATACCTTTAGGTCAAAGTCAGTCAGATACAGGACCTAAAACTGAGACATCTACCTGGTTTAACCTATCAAATAGAAATACCCAATTGTCTTAAGAACAGCCCTTAAAAACTGAAAAAGAATCACGTTATTAGCTCCTTCCATGAAGCTAGACTTTTAGTGTTAAGGCCTTAACCTGGAATAAAGAGAGTCTCGATATGCTTTTCCTGTGTCTGTTGGAAAGAAAATGATTGATTTGTGAAGAAATAATTGGTTTTCCCTTTATGCTGTTATCAATGCTTATATTGTATTATGCTCTAAACCCCCTATGACATTTAGTGTAAGTATAGCCTGAACTCTTAGGGTTTCTTAAAAAAATAATAATTAAAATTTGTTTTATATTACCAAACTGTAAACTAACCAAAGGTATCTTTAAGAGTCTTTTCAGATCAACATCAATTAATATTAGAAACAAGACAGAAGAGTACATAAATACATAAACAGAAAAAAAAAATCTTGCTACTCAAAACACTTCAATAAAAACACGTAACAAAGTACATGCAGAAAACATGTAACAACAAATAAGTACATGTCATCTACATGTCCTCAGATAGTATAGCAGCAAATTTAAACCTAAATATAGTCAAAGAGACTTTTTTCCCCAGTTATTTTAAGTAAACGGAAGCATTGCCCGTGACTAGTTTCAGTTGCTATCCTTCACCTAGCAGCTTTCTTAAAAGACACACATCACTTCATTTAGAAAACAGCCATCCAGAACTGCAAATAGCAACTAACAGTTTTAATAGAGTATTTAGATTTTATTTTTAGAATATTTAAGTTTACATTTTCCCCTTGGTTATTTCCATTGATAATAACAGGATAAAAAGTGTCTCTAAAATAGATACACAAACTTAAACAAGAGGGTGGTAGGGACAGATTCCTAGAGTTAGAGAGTTAGACAGATTAGAGATTCTGTTTAGGGCCCTAGATACTCAAGATTAAGAGATGAGCTTGGTTTTCAAAAAAGTTAAGAAGCAAAAGCCTCAAATACAACAGACACTTTCTTTCCGCCTTATAACAAGTGTCACTACCTTGAATTACCATGCCATTATCGTCTCTTCATGCATAAAGTAAAATAAAGACAAAACCCATCAAAACAAACACCAAAAGAAACGCAACCAAGCTTTCTGTGGGGCACTGTCAATATTCCCACCGATGTGTTGTTTCCATAGCTTCACAAAACACTACCTCACGTTGACAAGATACATCCATACATCACTTGGTAGCTTAAAAACCCCCCACTGATTACACATTATGTAACATGTCAGAACTTTAAAACTGTCTGCCCAAATTAATCCTTTAGCTATTTTTGCTCAGTTTATAACAAAGCCACAGCAGTTCTGGTGTTTGCCTTGATAGCGCAGAAACTTGAAAAAAAAATTTAAATGACCATTGATTTTCATGGAATCAAGTATGATTATTTTTAATAGCGACCCAAAATTACTTATCTCAACATAAGGAGATTTGCTCCACAGTACAGAACAGTCATCAACATCCTGCACAGGAAAAAACATCCTTATGCAGTCTAATGTAAATAGTCTTGTTATTTTGATCTGAAATCCATGTTTCAGTTCAAAACTTATTTTTATTAAAAAAAAAAAAAGATTATAGTTCATTATTAGAATGGAGATAACAGTAACACTTAAAATAAAAATAATAATAATAAAAAAAGAGAAGTCTACCCCATTTTTGCAACCTAGGGCAATTGTCTTCTTTTAGCAGAGATATTTATACTGGCTTTCCAATCGTAGCACAAGCAGAAAATCCAGTAAATAAAAATGAGCACAAATTTCATTTAATAAAGAGATGATATAAGAAAATGTCGTCTTAAAGTCAATGTGTAAAGAAAGAAGAGATATAGGGATACTGTTGATCTTTGTTAATTTATTAGGCCTACAATGGCTTTTGTGGAAAAAAGGAAAACCAAACGCAAACTGCAATTTATCTACTGACGTTTTATTCTTCTCCTTTCGGACAGGGTTTAAATACCCCATTTCAGCACTCACATGCCTGCATCACATTGGCATTTTGCTTGATTACGCAGTTACTTGAGACGTGCTTCCCGTAACACGTCAGAGCAGGCCCTGCGTGCGACTTCAGCGCGCGTCCCGCAGAGCCCCGCTCAGCTGGCAGCTCCCAGGGCCAGGCTGTGCTTGCCGAAGCCTGGGGACAATAACACATCAGCAGCTGGGTGCCGAGCTGCCAGCGACACCCAGGCAGCGGCCACAGCGTGCAGAGCCTCTCCTGAGCTCCTCACTGGCCGCGGATGCAGAGGCCTTCTGAAGCTGTGACTGTGCTGCGAGATGGCTGTATGGATTTTAATCACTTTGGCCACTAACAGTCAGACTGCTCTCGAAAATGAAAGTTTACACCACGCTGAAAAATGGTGTGGTACAGAAGCAGGACAAAAATGTATGTGCTGTAACAACACTGTCTTTGGAGACATTTTTGTTGTTTAGGTTTGGCATTAGGAACACCATTTACAAAGCCATCAGTAAGCCAGCAGCGAGTGCCAGCGGACAAAACGCAGTTGTCATCGGCTGTACGAATGCCATCATTTTCTGGACTGGCACATAACCACTGCCACAACCCCCATAAGGAAGAAAAACAGTTTCTGAACAGAGGGGTAGAAAAAAGCCACTTATGATATGCTAATTATCACACTTCCAAAACCAGTATCCAGCCCAGGGGTTTATCGTTTCCTTGCTTGTGAGAAGCTGCTATCACCACCCCATCTGTAACATTAGCACAGTGCTCAGCAGCACCACTGCAGAATGCTAATCCTGCTGCTCTACTTCTCCAGCAACCACCCTGAAGAATCCCATACACCACATAAGCCTGGAGCAGGATTTTTAATTTGGGGGGGTCAAGAGAGGAGAGGTGTAATCTTGGGAGACTGTAATTCCTGACCAATGGGAGATCAGAACCCTGTACTTTTAAATGACAAGGTTAAAAAATAAAGATATACACACACACAAGCACAAATTTCTATAATATAGCAAGCACAGGAAATAAATAACAAAAAACAACCATAGGAAGACTTAGACCTGTCACAGACTGCAGCAGTCTCAGTATCAAAGTATCTTTTTACAAATATAAACAGCATATATATATATATATATATAATCTTTTGGTATTGAGACTGCTACAGTCTGTGACAGGTCTAAATCTTTCAGTGCTTGTTATTCCCCTCTTCTGCTACCTCTGTGCTCCATCTTTAAAGCCTCTGCTCTTACTGGCTGCAAATGACAGTGGCACACACTCCATGCATCTTGGATGTCATTCCTGACCAGCAAGATCATATTTAAAAAAAAAAAAAAGAAAAAAAAAGTAAGCCTCTTTCCTTTAGCTGAAGATGGCAGCTCTTGGAATACCTGTTGGTTTTTTCCTGTGTGTGGCAGGTTCAGTGTAACTGCAGGCTATCCCCCTTCTCTACACAACAGTTACCTCCTTACATTAGTACACAGGCCAGCTCTTCCTGTCCTTCTCCTCCAGGCTACAGCTTCAGGTATGCAGACAACAGTTCTCATCTAGATAACCTTGTACCAGCTCACAAGGTGTTGCCCCATCAACACACCCAATTAGCTCCCAACACACAAGTCTGTAACAACTCTTAGAAAAATACATTCACTTCTTCTCTTTCATCTGGTCTGCAATGGGAGCATTATTTGACCTGGTAAAGATTACTTTGGCAAGATGTCAGAGAAGAAAATTCCATTTTTAAAAAATCGTATCGTGAATTCCATATGAAAATGAAGAGGTGACATCTATGTGCACAAGCCATTCACTGCAAGGTCTGTACTCTGAATGCTGCCAAAGAGAATAGCTTTTAATTTTTGGACATATTATACAGATTACATTAATATCAGAAGAATCTTTTCAGGAGTCTCGATACACAATGCTAGGAAAACATGTCTGTGTGCATGTGTGCTAACTACTCTTCTAGCCAAGATTTGGTATTTACATCACAGCAGAGAACCTAGGAGTATTTTTTTTAATCAGTAAGAACAGCAACAAGGTGCAGCTAACCCCAAACAGGAAAGAAACCAGTACTCATGGGAAAAGGAGAAGCAGGCAATGAATCACTGGACTGCCCCTTCAAACATTTTCCTAAAACTCACACACACATTATAGAGGCATTAAGATACCAAGTACTTCCCTTTTCGCTTCTATTAGCTTCTGTAACTCCTGTACTGGAGAGACTGTCATCCAACAGGAGAGGATAGACTGGTATGAGTTTTCTTTCTCATAAGCAAAGCAAACCCTTTTTTTTTCCCCACTACACAATTTATTGGTCTGCCCTAACTTAATAGATTAAAAATCATAATAGTAGTCATTATGTTTTCCACCCCATAGCTAGAAGCTTATCATTCATCAGGAGCTTAAAAAAAAAAGTCTACAGAGAATTCCATGAGGTACACCCATGTAAATCCTCACCTTCTAGTTCAGATTCTATGAGATAACTTTCCTCCTTTCCTGAAGTTTACTGTTTCTCATTATTTCCAGTAGAAGAAAATGTCCAATACCTTTCTCTGCTAGAAAAGTTTAGGCCCCGTGTCTAACTGGATACACTATTATACCCTATATGCACTACTGCTACAGGCTCCTCTTACCACTTCACACGAGTGTCAGAACTATGGAATAAACTTCATCTTAACACTTCTGACTTTCCACTTCTGCAACAGGGCTCTATAAATTGTAATCTTGATAATTAAAAATAGACTCTTAAAAAAAGGTCAATCAACCAACCCACAAGATACCTGCATTGTGCCAATTAAGTACCATTGTTACCAGATGCTCTTGTGAATAAAAGCATAGAAAGGCAAGACATAGTCAAGTGACATAATTTATACTAGGAGTAAACAGAATAAACCTGACTGCATCTTTAAAAATGCAGAATTTTAAACAATGAAACTGTCAGCTTAAAGCCATGCCACGAAGCTACCAGTAGAATTTGACAATCAGTACAGTATTCAGTGAAATTCTCTGCACTGTTTTCATAAGCTGCATTACTAAAAGGTGTCTCTCTCGTGCATTACATTACGAATACAAACTAATACAAAATGGGGAAATGAAAACCACATTTTGTTTCTATAGTTTTAAAATGGGTGGAGGGAGGCAGTAGCACATTAAGTAAACTACAGACTGGTGCAGGAAGATGCAGGGTTTACTGGTGGAATTCACTGAAGTGGGAAGTTGGAAAAGACTGCTGAAATGAGGGGAAGGAAAACACACATGAAAAAACAAAAAGAAACCAAAACCCACCAACAAAAAAATCCACACACACAAAACCCAAACAAAACCAAAAGCCAAACCAACCCTCCCCAAAATAAAGGCAATCTAATGTAGAAGATCCCAAAATGTGGGTCTAGTTTTTATCATTACTATTAGACAAATCTTTCAATCCCTTCACAGTGTTCTTTACAACCACTACACTGAATCTACAAAAAAGCCACCAATGCATACCAGAACAAAAGTTTTCCTTAAAGAGGTAAGAAATAATTTTAGATTAATATTAAAATAGTCTCCAGGGCTTCTACAATAGCTTCCAGTGTTTAACACTAAAAAGGAAAATTGGATTTTGACAGGAAACAATAGTTACCTGAAATACTCCCTCCTCAGAAACATACTGCATAAGTGCTCCTTTGATGTTGTGTCTATGAATGCCTTTATAGAGGGATTATGCCAAATGCAATTATGAGTAAATGAACACAGAAATAACATGCTTACATATGTAAACAGGAAAATAATTTGAACAGATTGCCATTAAAATAATGCTTGAACGTTTCTCTTAAATGAGACAAGACACAGAATTAATATGCTTAAGATAAGGAAAAACTTACATCCCACAAACAGGGGTTGGAGCACTCAGGGATAGCTTACAATTGCATTAGCAACTTCTGACTTGGTTGATCTTCAACTCAGAACATGTATAAATTGTATCTTTTATCAAACCACACAATTATATTACATTTGCTGAAGCACCACTTAACAGAATAGGCACTGTAAGCTCAGAAATGGATATGCAAATATAACATTTCAATTCCATTGAAATTTCACAGAAATACCATGTATCAAGCATACAAGTCAGATATTCAAGAGAAAAAAAAATAAGTAAAAAAAGAATAAATCTAGAAAGCAATCAGATGCTTGCTAAAGAAGGAAGGATTCTCTAGGCTTGAGAAAAAACTGAAGATATGCAACACAGCCTCAACCACTTCAAAACTATTTTGCTGACAAAACAATACCCTCTGTGATAGTTGTACTGAAAAGCTCAACAAGAATAAGTGATTGTGGAAATTAGTATCTTTCCAGTCTTTTTTTTAAAAAAAACAAACAACGAAAAAAAAACCCCAAAACAAACCAAGAAAAACCACAAACAAACTCATAACAAAGATACAAAACTCAGTAAGTGACCAAAGTGAATCATCAAGTGCCCCCAAACCAGTATCTGGCTCTCAGAATAGACAGGACTGCCCTGAACAAAATTTTTTTAAAACTTGACCAGTATTGACACAAAGAAATCCAAACTGATGAAGAGAGCAAAAAAATAGCACGCTCTGTTACATAGGAAATACTTGGGAAGCAGGTGTTACTGGCTCTGCAATATCCAATCACTTGAGGCACAAGGACCCTATATTCCTTGAAAATAGTATTTACTTTGTGTCATTTGTGTCACATTAAATAATGACACTCACAATAATATTTACAGGTCTGTACATTTGTGAGGCAGAAAAGGCAGGACACAAACTCCTGGAGAAGAAAGCCCACAGCTAACAAACTGAAATGTTCTAACAACAGCCTTTCCTTTTAGAAGAAAGAACAAAGAAAGATTAGTTTTTTGAAGACTCAAAGAACCAACTAAAAAGCAAGCCTCTGAACCAACCAAAAGACATTTAAAAAAACAAACCCTTGAGGAACAGAAAGCTTTACAAAGACTAGAACTGGATACTTTAAGTAAACTACTTATCACAATTCTAAAAATGAAGTTTATAAACCTAAAGGAAATAGAGCAGCTTTTCTCAGTTACATGAGAAAGGGAGACACTTCACAGTTTCAGTAATGTTTGGCCTACCTACACGAATTTAACAGCAGTGCCCTGTGAACTCATCTTCACTGCAGCTAGTTTCAACCACTTGACTGATTCTGAGTTTGTCTATTCTGAGCTGCTAATAAGTCTTAAACACTTGATTTAAGAGAAATCTTTATCCTTGGAGAAATTACATAACTGGTCCTGAATGCCTATTCTGTATTTAGTTTATATAATCTCAGTATAAAAACCCCTCACTTCCAAGAAAGCCCAAGCCCTCAAGCACTGCAGTTTCATTCCTTTGCATCACAAGCACAGTTCAGACAGCACAGGGATGAAGCTAAGGCAAACATCTTTCTCTGGTGGTTAGATTTTTGTTCCAAGAAGTGAAATATATCCTCATACTTGCTCGCATATATGAAACAATTTTACTGCTGTTTAGAAACTAATCACCAATTAGCTAGGTTTACTAGATAATGAGAAACTTGTCCAGGTATAAAATCAGTAGTCTTCAAGCTAAAGCCCTGAATTTGAACAGTCTCAAAACTCTGACTGTGCAAAGCTAGTCTTAAAGACTAAATGCAATTACATTTCAAATGCCTTCTGGACAACAGATACCAAATCAGCATTTGTCCAGTGAGCCCGTTTGTAGGGCTGATTGCTGATGAAAGACTAACTTACTGGTAATTAAAAAGTCTAGAGCAGCAGTGTAAAAACAAGCTGAAAAAAATCCTACTAGTATTCACAGAATTCAAGGCTTAAAATCTCTTTACAATAATAATCTACTAGAAAAATATTACATATGTCTCTGGATATAAGCAAATTTCTGGTGTACAGAAATTCTAAATAATCAAATAACAGAAACATTCACGAAAAAGACTTTTCAAAGAAAATAAATGGTATTACTAAGAATGCAGAAGGGATGTTCTTGGGACCAGGTAAAGAAGCAGCTGAAAGATATGTTCTGTCCAATTCTTCCCCTCTTGAACCAGGCAACTTTAATATCTTGTTTACTTCAAGGTGTGAGGAAAACTTAGCAGAAAACAAATCCTAATAGAAGATGATCCTGTATTTATTGAGATAATAATTCACTTAACTATATTTCTTAAAGTCATGCTTTCTGAAGCAAAACCACCCCAACAAAAGCCAAAAGTGAAGCCTTTCTCCCCCCGCCCTAGAAAGCACATTAGAATACATTTTAAAAGGATGTATTTCTCACTTTCTGAGAGCTAGATAATAGTGCTACACAAGAAAGGGAAAACAAAGACTACCAGCTGAGGTTCTAGCCCGTCTCCATAATCTGGAATAAGAACCCTTCAGATTACATTCAACCACAGATTGATTTTTGATATCAAGAGAAAACATTGCTGCTTAATTAAATCAAGTATGGCTTCTGCAGTTTAAGTGAACAACTGAGAAATGCCTCATGCTAAACAAAGGGGTAAATCTATCACAAAGCCAGACTAAAGATCAGTTAGTTTTGCCAGACACATGTTTTACCACTATGATCTCTACCCTTCCATCCCCAGCTGTTGCTATCACTGAACATTCTCATTCACTGTTACTTCTAAAAAATGGGTCTACAACCCTTTCAAAACCTTCACATTTTCTCCATAAATGACCTAACTTACTTCACTGTTAATAAAAATGATTAAAAAAACCCAATTGTAAATTTAGTCTCAAGATGATAAATTCAAGTAAATCTAAGCAAACTATGTCTAGTTTTGCATTCGTATCTTGGCATTAATTTTTTTTCCTGAACTGTAGTTTAAAAACAGGCTGTTGTAAAAGTTCTGGTTTTATGCAGTCCCATCCAAATGCCAGGTATCGGGTTAAGCAGAAAATTAACCTACTCACTTGCAACTTGGAGGTTAAAGTCTTCCTAACTACCCGAGAGCCAACTCTGTAATATCCCCTCAGCCACGGAAGGCTCATTGTGTTTTGCTCTTTCTAATGAAAAAGCAACAGTCTGAAAACAAAGAACATCTCTGATAAATTTCCTCTGGGCTTCCCTGTAAGTGACCCAGCAAGAGGACTGACACAGTGGACCAGGCAGATAAAGGTGCCAGATGCTGAACAGACTTTTTTTTTTTTAAACCACAGTATCTGCTTTAAGCACCAGCAGTGAGAACAAACTTGTCTCACGGGATATATTTTTCCATTTTTCTCCCAATTGTTTTTTTTTTTCTCCTCATAACAAAACCTGGTCTCCATAATGTACATGATATGCAAGGAATCATTCCTTAGAATGTACTGATTTTGAAGCCACACTGTCCAAAATCCATGAGCAATCCATACAGAGTGTGACACTAGGAAGGGGAGGGGAAAGGTTGAAGGGGTACAAAATGCAGCGTTTTGGTAAAGACTAACAAACAACAACTAAAGCTAAGTTCTTGCCTATTCCAGCAAAAAGTCACAATGACCAGTAGTTTTGTGAACACAGAAATGAGAAGAGAGAACTGTAAGAAACTGTTTGTACTAAACGAGGGTTATTTTCTGCAAAGGGACAGCTGAAATAGAAGCTCCAAATTATAACACCTACCACCGAAATAACAAAAACCCAAACAATTAACTTTCTCTTCTGTTTGAGTAGCACAACAAATTGTGTTATCCCAATGAATTCTAAACAACTGTGAACACGGGAACAGGGCTTCAGCACCAGGTGCCTAAAAGCAAGAAAAGACAGGAAAGGGGGGAGGCCTCAGCTAAAATCACAGTAAGCAATTCAGTTGTAATCCTACATTTCTTAGTTGCTTCAGTTGTACCTCGTCCTTCCCCACCAACTTAACATTTACTATGTCACTAGTTATCAGCTGCCTAAATTAAACACCCTTAATATCATTACAAGCCCAAATCAGACAATTCTTTAAAATAACAATACCACTCCAGCCTTCTGGAAAGCCTGTGATTTGTCAGAATTCCTTTTGTTCTGTGTTCTCTCCTTGTAGTTCCACATACTCTTAAAACATTGCAACCTGGTAGTAATGGCTGCCAGCATGCCAGCATGCTAGCATGCTTTCATGTCATGTCACGAAGGAGGCACAAAGAAAACCCCTAAGAAATCACAATACATCTTCTCAATGCCAATCCTCAAGTACTTCAGAGGCAAAGAGGTAACAATCTGGACAAATTAAGTATTGTTCTAGAATCAAGTTTGACTACAGCATGCTAATTCAGCAGGAGTCTTTATTACTCTCCAGAAGCCAGAACCTGAGAATCAACAGGTCACGACAAGAGTGGCACGCTTCCTCGGAGCAGGTACGTGTTACCTTCCACCCGTGCAGAAAGGAATGAGTAACTGTGGGGTTGAGCCAAATGACAAAAGATCTGAACCACGTACAAAAGAGGGGCTAGGGAAGAGGATGCAGCTTT
This sequence comes from Actenoides lindsayi, assembly GCA_025331215.1. Taxonomy (NCBI): domain Eukaryota; kingdom Metazoa; phylum Chordata; class Aves; order Coraciiformes; family Alcedinidae; genus Actenoides; species Actenoides lindsayi. The sequence continues at coordinate 81,346 of WTSP01003132.1, forward strand.
TCTCTTGCTTCATGACAGTGGAGAGAGGACTTGGGAATTTGGCTGTTTTTAACATTGGGTTTCAACTTATTTTTCTCTATTGAAAAAATAAAATCTGGTCTATCCGCTTTACTCCTCGATTTTGTTCTAAAATTAAATGGCATTGGAATATCTTGTGAGATAAGTACGTTCAAGCTAAACCAGCGAGAGCTGAAGTTGAGACTCCTGTCAGCTATGGCATTAGCAGTTTCAAGGACTCTGTTAACACCACCCCTACTCCCGCCCCAAATTTGGCTAATGTTAACTTAAGCACAAAGAAAGATCTTTTTAAATCCCAGGGTGTTTAAGGTTAAGCAAGACCTGACTTCTCATGTAAAAGTCAACAGGGGGAGGGAGAAAGTGGGGAGGAGAGTGATGGGTAGGAGAGAGATGGGTAGGAGAGAGAGTGAGAGACCCTAGGAACACCAGGAGTCAACATGTGATTTTTACTTGCTTACATATCTGTACAGCCGAGAATTTCTACTCGGATGCTATAAAGTGACATTAAGGAAAATCAGCATCATATTTAATATCTATTTTAGAGAACAAATTTCCATTAATGACACATAAAAGATGATGATTACTTTTTAAACAACTAGGGCTGGGACCCAGAGTCACCCCTTGAGATGCATCCTGCAGTAATAGGGATCGGCCAGTGGGCTCTGCTAGATAAACAAAAGCTTCTTCATGGATGCAACACTAATTTTCAGAATGTTGCTAGGGCAACAGCAGACTGTAACAAGAATTTCTGAATAATGAGCAGGTGGCAATACACGAAGATCTTCGACTCCTGACTGAATTATTTATATGTACTCCTGAATCGTGAGATTTATAAAAGCAATAGCCTTATTCCATCGTCACAAATGAAAATACTGTATACCTTATCTGGAATGTTTATTAGAATTCTAAACACACATCTCTTTATTGTTTTAACATAGGTAAAGCAAGATTACTAGTCTGAACAAAAAAGGCTCTTGGCTCTAGCATAGAGACATATAAGCATTTGCCTAAAAGATTTGTTACACAATCTAAAACTATATTTTTTTTTCTAAACCAAAGCTAACTCCAACTTTCTGTCTAAGATTCTCCTTCTACTCATTCAACAATAATCCCAGAGGGATAGGAATAAATTTTGGCAATTACAAACTAGACCGAGAAGAACTGGACACTTTACCCATCACACACGTCCACAGCAGGAATTCTGCCCCATACAAAACACTATGGGGAAGCCTTATGCACAATCTAGAGATGATCTAGTACTGAACTGGGAAAGCAGTGGCAGCAAGACTTGGCAACAAGACTTGGCAACATTTGTTGTAATTTAAAAAACTTTCAACTCTGGTAAGTCAGTACACTGTAAAACTTCAGAACTAACATAAAGACCTTCATTAGGCTTTCCAACAAAGTCTCTGATTAGCTGGTCAGCAATGATTTGAGTATCCGCACAAGGCCAGCTGTATCATTCTTCTTTTGCTGATTATGACAGAAAATAACTATTCTAACTTATTCTAGGAATGAACTGTTCCTCCCTGTGAATTCACTGAGCAGCTGTAATGAGATACAAAACCAAAAATGAGATATCAACCCTGCCCCACCTTTTGGGGTTTTGTCACCAATGTCACTCTGCTTTAAATACCCGTAAAATAGTAAGATTTGTAGTTATTAAGCAAAGTTCCCCATTTCTGGAGATTAAGACAATCTATGTATTGATATATGAATTCATGTGTCACAAGAGTACTGCATATTAGTGTCTGGAACTACAAACTATAAAGCTGTTTTACAAACTTGACATTATCAAAACAAGTTGCAAAAATGCAGTAAAAGGTGACAATCCAATTATATGCTGTTGTTTTGATAAATACTCTTTAATTCTCCATGAAGCCCCTCACTAAAAGATAGACATTGAGGTGCTGAAGCATGCCCAAAGAAGGACAACAAAGCTGGTGAGGGGTCTAGAGTACAAGTCCTACCAGGAGCAGCTGAGGGAACTGAATTGGGACTATTTAGCCTTGAGAAAAGGAGGCTCAGGGCAGAACTACTTGCTCTCTACAACTACCTGAAAGGAGGTTGTAGCAAGATGGGCATTAGGGTCTTCTCCCAAGTGACAGGATAAGAATACATGGACTCAAGCTGCACCAGGGGAGGTTTAGATTGAACACTAGGAAAAAATGTCTTCCCCCAAAGGGTTGTCAATCCCTGGAACAGGCTGCCTGGGGAAGTGGTAGAGTCACCATCCCTGGAGGTATTTAAAAGGCATATAGATGTGGTGCTAAGGGACAGGGTTTAGTGGTAGACTTGGCAGTGCTGGGTTAACAGTTGGACTGGATAATCTTAAAGGTCCTTTCCAACCTAAATGATTCTGTGAGTCACTAAATGCAACTGTTTCAGTTTAGCTGATTTTCAGTTAATATGTATTAATGTCCTGTAAGAAGTTACACACTAAATTGTCCTGTCATCGTGTGTGACAGCTGTACAGACCTGAATACCCCCCAGACAGCTAGAACTAGTCTTTAAACTTAAGTTCATACGGTGAAACCTCACAACATGAAGCTGACAGGTAGTCAAGTTTTACCAGCAGAGCCATCCATGTCAGCAAAGCTTCTTGAATTATTTTATAGCTAAACCAGTTTTCTGTGGAATCCACAATTCAAGAAGAATGTTGAGTGGAGATGGTCTAACAGAAGATTAAAGTATCTGATTTTTACAGCTAGTCTTCCTGCGTTGTTTATAAATGAGCTACTGTGCTCTGCAGTAGCTTCAGTCTTAACAGGTTTAAGATCCAGCACTAAGCAGTTCCCTGCATTGCAGTTGAGTCTTACAAATTCCTTTGTTCAACTTTCTGGTAAAAGAGAAGTCGGAAGACGACTGCCTCACTAACATGATGGCCTCAAACAGTTGTTTAAGCACAGTTTTGTATCTCTGAACTGAAAATCCTGGTAACAAAGGAAAATAAGAGTAAAATCAGCATCTTGCTACTTCTGAATGAACACTTCTGCAAGCACATTATCAGAAGAATAGAAGCTTAATCATCTGGACCCAAGCACAAAGGAGATGGAGAGCTGATTCTTCCTTTCCCCAACTGATAAAAACATGGCATATCATTTTCTGCCACCTTGGAACTCATAGCTTTCAAAGATAATTTAATCTTCTTAAGTAGAAGGTTCTGTCAAGGAAACGATGCCAACATTTACACTAAATACTATTTTTTTTTTGGTGTGATGGCATATCCTCTTCCATTGTATAATCACCACAACAAGAGGCTATGCAGCAAAAAAAATTACCAGGATCAAAAAATGTAGCCCTCTTTAGAGGGGAGGGAAGAAGGAAAAATAAACTTAATGAAGATTTGGTTTACAGCATGACAGATTAAAAAACCTAGGACAAATACTGCCACCAGTAAGTTTATATTCTGATGGATCTCTTACTCTTACACTTGAAAATTTAGATGGGAAACTAATCCAGTGCATTTAGTGAATTTATTTGAAAAACGATTCTGGAAAACTAGTTTGGAGACAATTATAAAGGCATGATGGAAATGAAAAATAGGTACTACTGTTTTTTTTCAATATACCTCAAAGATTGCAGGACCAGGCCATTGCAAACTTGACAGGAGAAAAAAAATCACCCTCCAAATGCAAATACCAAACACAGCCTTCCCTGGATGTGTATGCCTGTGTTCACCTAAGTTTGAGGGTGAAAAGGTTTTGAAAGCTTAAAAGAACAGGAACAAAAAACATGCTGAAAATCAGATTTCTCACATTTTAAGGGTATTTGTTTACAGCTTGTATTGTGCTTTGCCTAACACACTCAGAAAGTGTGACCAGACCAGAAGGTCAGTGCTATAGTAATTCTCTGTGATATCAAACATGTGTAAGGAAAGGAGATGGTTTAAAGAAACAGCCAACTTTAACACTGCTCTACCCCTGAATAAGTCAATCCTTAAGAATCTTATTCATATAGTCAGAATATTCAATGAAAATATTATTATTAATAGAACAGTTATCAATAATTATTAGAATCCTGCATTCCTCTGACCAAAAGGCTTTATAGGCAACTGGGGACAGGGACTTGGATATAGCCTCCGGCTACAACAACCAGGGATTGAGGATAATCAGGTTGTTCTTGATGTATCATTTCCTTATAGAGACATGCAATATAGATGTACAATAATATATATGAAGTTATATATAAATATATATATCAATGTTGGGTGTGTAGATTACTTAAAGAATCTTCTCTAAAATGTTTATGGATCTTGCCCTCACAACAGAGTCCCTATGGCAGAGGGAGAAGAGAGTGGCAAGGGAGAAAAGCCCTTTAAAAGGAGTAACTGCAAATTCAGCTAGATTAATAAACACAGAAAATGCAAGAAAACAAACAAAACTCAATGACAACCAAAAAACCACCCCAAAACAGACTCACTGACCAAAATTAAATCTTGCAAGTCAAAACTGCAAGTTACCAGCTGGAGTCAAGTCTTGCAAACAAAACATTCATTACCCATATCAACAGAAAAAGCAAGAACACAAGAAAACCACTATAGCACATCTGAAATTGAATTTGAAAGAGTATATTCAAAGAGAAAGAAAGATTAAGATTCACAATGTAAATGCTGAAGACAGCATACCCACTAACTACAGAATATTAGAGAAGTCCCAAAGCAGAGATTTTTTTATAACAGTATAAAATACAAAATGGAATGATTTGATGTTAGAATGACAAGCACAGAACTAAACATAAGGGAAAAAAATAACTGTATTTCTGCTTTTGATCAAATTTTAAGGAAAAAAAAAATGAATGAAAGGCAAAATCAATAGAAAAGGAGTTGACAGAAAGATGTGTAACACAGATTGTGCCAAACAGCTCTATTTAATGAAGTAATATTTCTCAGGAAAAATAAATAAAGTAGGCCTAATCTATTTGAGTTATACGTGGCATTATGCAGGAAATTGATAAAGCAGTTTTTCAATGGAAATGAATAAACACTATTTCATCAATTAGAAGGCTTACTAACAAAAGGTGTCATAGCAAGGAGAGGATTAAAAGAGAGGACAAATGGGTAAGGCAGCGAGGGAAAACGAGCAAGGGGAGCAATGGAGCCTTTTTCATTTCAGTCCTACTACACGAGATGTAGTACTAACATCTTTGGATCACAAACAAGGGAAGTAACACCAATGTAATACTAACATCTTTGGATCACAAACATGGGAAGTAACACCAGCAGAGGCAAAAAGATGAACTCAAGGATACCAATAACATTATTCACTGTTACCAGTGACAAATTCCTAAGCCAAGTAGTAATCCAGTAGAAGCAAGATTGAAGACAGTTAACCACTCCTAGAATTACTATTGATTCTGTGACTAAACTCACAATGCAATGTAGCCTTGAGAAAGGTAAATGCAGCAAGATGTACCTACCATTCAGGTTATTATCAGAAAATCTACAGAAGCATAAATGCCATTCTAATAAAGCCCTAGTGAGACCTTACATGGAAGACTGTGTTTGCACTGGTAAAAACTTGTATAGAAAACATAATTTAATTCTAAAAACAGGGTAGCTCAAGAAAAGACTGGAAAAGACCATCAAAACACAGACTGAACAGGACAAGGTCTTTATTAGATGGCACCCATGGCTGTAGTAGGTAACAGGTGGGTAGAAGAGATACTTAAGCTAGAGGAAAAGGCTGCCACAAAACCATGTGCTTGTAAAATTGCCACAGTCAGCCAGGCTGGAGGCCAGGAGACATCACAGACCCAGGTATTACAACTGCTATCCAGCAGGAAAGATGAAAGCTAGCAATTCAGTTAACATTAGGATAAAGTTTGACAGTTATGAAAAGATTATTTCCTGCCATAAGAAGGTACTGGACTAAATGACCCATAGAGTCTCTCCTTTCAGCCTTCAGGCACGACCATGGAGAGCACAGTGCACTAAGTTCCATACCTGTCCACAAACATTCCACTATTTTACTTAATACCAGAGTGTTTGGATGGCTTAGATTTAGGGGGAAGCAACTGAAATTTTTTTGTTCATCCAACTTTACTTTCAATTAGCCTAGTAAGAGGACTTGTTAGGGTCATCAAGAATTTTTCCTTTAAATTTAAGAAACTGGAGAAAGTCTGCTTCTACTTTAAAGATTTCAAAGGATAGTTTAAAACCAATTTTATGTTCTCAAACATTTTCTATGGAAGTTATAACAACAAACGTGTGAGAGAAACCATCTTCCTTTTATAGTAGTCATGTTTACATTTAACCTATATAGCACATGGGCGTTCTGAATTGAAATGTAGTTTAAAAATCTTAGAAGCACTGCCATTATAAGCATGAAACTGTAGTCTATGCAGATATGAATAAAATATTGATCCAGAAGACTACTGATACTGCAAACGGAGTCCTGAGGTTATTAAGTTATGAGCAGTATTAAAGCTGAATGCCTATGAGGACTTTTCTTACTTGTCATATCAAGAGCTACTCAGCTGCCCAGATACAGATATCTAGTGGGCAGGTATGACACAGATCCACAGGAGACTCTGCCACCTTTCTGGAGCAGCATGGGGAGACAAGATATTTAACTAGACAATTAAGAACTCCATCAAGATGACTCTAATCTCAGTCAAGCAACAGGCTTTAGAATTTATCACCACTGATCTAAAACATGCCTGAACACAAACATTGTCTGATCAGAGCAAAAAAAAAATCTTTTCAAGGTCTCTCACTTCCAATTATTCCACAAGTTAAAAATGGGCTAAACTGTTTCCTGCTTAAAATTAGCCTGTATTTTGCTGCATATTGGAAGATAGGACAACAAAAAGTAAATACTGAGAGAATACCTACACGTTTACATTTCTTGGTATTTCTGGAACATTGTAATTTTAAGCCTTCACAATCCTATGGACCAAGGAAGATAGACACACAAATCCCCTTTCTAACATTGTCCAATATCTTAACAGCAAAGGTCAAATAAAAGCTGACTGTATTCTGAGCTAACTTTCACTACTGTTTTGATATGCAATAAGGACTACTGCTCTCTGTGCTTTTCAAATTAAAATCTACAGTGTCAGTAAAGACAAGATTAAGTAGCAACTAATGGGATGTCATCACACCTAATGATGAACAGCCAACTGCTGTAATATCATACACTGTAATAACTGGATTAGCCCAGTAACATCAATTATTCTGATCATATTACTGCTTTAAGAATTTAGTCTAAAGGAACCAACCAGAACTCAGAAATCTTAGTCAAAATACTGTATTACTTATTACACAGGATGAAGGCTCTTCTGTATTTAAATCATTGCTAGCTGAGCTCAGTCTGGAGTCAGTTGCTTCTCCCAGTAACAAGAATGCCCACATAAATAGAATATAATAAATAAAATAAAAACCTGTGTAGTGTTACCACACAAAGCATCAGGATGAAAATCATAGAATTTTTTAAAATTAACACAATAGTTTGTGTGAAAGATTCATATCCATTTACTAGACCACAAGTCTAACCAGAAGACATCAGTATTCCTATGGCAGCCTCCATAAAAATTCACTGAATAGCTTTGCATGTCCTTTTCCTCCTCCCAATCTGTACCACAAGGATGACACCTCAGAGCAATAGTGGTACTGGCTTGTGGTACAGCTTGAAACCCTTGAAAGAGTAGTTTATTTTTCCATGACAATAAGGCAGCAGGCAATGAAACACACCTAGAATCTTTTTAAAAGATTTTTTGCAGTAAAATTACATTAAATTCTGTGCTTGTAACAACAAAGAAATCACAACACCTAAACTAGGAGACTAATCATCTGTAATCTTCATTGCAAAGACTCATTATTGTCAATTCTAACAGTAGAATTCTTATCAGTAGATACTAAGAGTCTTCAATTATCCATTTCCCCACAGTTTCTTCCACTGAAGTATATGCAGCAATCATTAACACAAGAAAATTCATCAGTTTTCCTTGAAAAGCCTTTAGGCAAAGATTCTTGTTCAGGAACAAGCCGGGTTCCCAAGTGTAAGAAGGATAAGGATGCATCAGCTCAAAAAGACAAGCCAAATGTTGAGTCAAGGTCCTGCCATTCTATGTAGCCACGCTAACCAACCAAGCTACTTGTATGGGAAGACAGATATTGGCAAGGGTTCAGTTCTTGCTATAAGTTATTAAACAGATTATAAAAGGGAGAAAAAGAATCAAATCCTGGCAGCAACTTTTGCTCTTTAAACACCTACGAAGAACACTGAACCTGAACTGTAGCTCTTCATCCAAAAGATAGAGGGATTTACAATGATTTAAAAGAATCAGGCTTTTTACTTTATCTTCTCTTGGGACACTCCAGTTCACATTGTGGTAACACGGACAAGAATTTCCCACAAACCAACTGACTCATTTTGCTACTGCACTGTTTGGGCACAAAAACTGAACATCTTATCGAAGCCTAAATTATAAATGTCAATAATTTTCCAGTATCTCTCAAAACTCCTACTGTATTTCCACAAGAACACACTGAATTCTTCTGAGCTCACTTAGAATATAAAAACCACATGGAAATCTTACAATCATCTTATGGATCCAGCATGCTGGTCAGTGATGCAACTGCTCCCAGATACTCACCACCAGCAGATTTTCCTGCCCAAAGCTCTGATATCAAAAAGGACTGTGAGAACACTCCTCAATCTGCTGTTGGCAGAAGCACTCAAATTAGTTCAAACTTCACTCACCAGCTGCACACCAAAAGCCTTTTCTAGATTCAGCTGCGCTAAAGGAGTCACACTGATCTCACTTCCAGTTACCATTTCCTCCATCTGCCAGTTCAACTGCTCATGGGAGCCTCCCTATACATGTTTCAATTTAATAGAGTAAGAGACCTACATCTTACACATCTGAAATGTTCAGAAATCCTCACAGTAACAGCTCATTTAACAGATCAGAGGGGTGATAGAGGGTACAAACAAAAAGCTAAGGATATACCTCTTTCACAAAGGCAGATATTTATAAGGAACAAACTGTACTTATATCCTGCTTCACCATAATATCAAATAGTTCAGTTGGACACTAACAGAAAGCTCTTACACCTCACTTAGCTGCCAACATACTTCTTCAAAACTATTGTGGTAGGTTAACTGCTAGCCAATCACACAAAACTAGCACCAGATCCTTGCTAAGAACAGTCAGTTAAACCCAATCCAGCAATGACACCATCAACATTTATGCCTTTTAGAGGTTATTTTTTTGACCTAGTAACACAAGCTATCAGAAACTATGCTTTCAAAATGAAGGAACAACTGTGCTATGCTATTTAACCGTAGCTTTAATGATATTTAACATGTTTGTCCTGATGAACTTCAGCCTTCAGGTTATTCTAGACACATGACTGGACAAAGATCTTTCATAAATGGTAGTACAAGCTTGCTAACAAATCAACCTGGGGAGGGGGCAGAGAGTTGAGAGTGTTAAAGGACAAAATTTCATTTCATACACAAATTTTTGAGATATAGATTAAAGAATAGCAAGAATTTATGCCAGGAAAGAGATAAAAGAACAGAAAAACTTAGTTGCAGATAAACAAAGACAGGTGAACAATGCAGTATATAAATGTTTATGCAGAAACCAATGGCTGCAGAGAGAGAATGCCCCGTTCCCTTCTAGAGATTCAAGACAAAGAATAGAAAAGAAACCCTTGACTAAGCAACCCACAGCTGTGCCCTTCAAATCTACAGTTTGCTTTGACAGACTGGATACAAACACACAATAACCAAATATAATATTTTTGGAAATTTATTTCTATGTATTGGAAAAAAAATTATATCATAAAATGACCCCTTGACAGGATTCTCATAATACACACATTAAACTGAAAAAGACTAACTTAGGCACAAGAGTAGTAATGAAGGCTGTTCTGTAATTAAGGTTGCTGAGCTTCCACAAATCTGTTTTCAGACAGTATTTTCTCTAAAGCACTCCTTCAAAAAGTCATGAAATGAAAATAAGATTATAGGCAGGCTGAAAGTACATTTTCCTCAACAATATTTATTCATAATCCGTTGTTGATTTATGATCTCCTAGAAATAGAGCTTTCCAATATTGCTTTCAAAAATCTATTAAGTGTTAAGCCAACAGAGAAATACAGAAAACCTAATTCAATGGGCTTGCATAGATGCTCTCCAGGGTAAGCACCATATTAAGACATTCACAGATGCCCCCTGCCTAAAGAGTACGGTGTGAACGACCTTATTATTCAGGTCTTGCATTGCCAAACGACTCATCTTTCCATTACTAAAAGGCTCAGTTTGGAATGCAGCATTTAACAAAAGCCCCTGGGTCATTCCTATCCAGCCATTACGAGGTGGAATGTACATGGGAAAACTGCCACTAAAAGCTTAACCGGGCTCCCAAACCCCAACACTCCTGTAGTCCTTCCAACCTAGGGATGCCGGGGTTACAGAGTACTCTGTCACTCCTATGATAGCTCCTTAGATGCTACACGCAGGAGTTACAGTATTTGCTATTTACTGGCCCTTGCTTAACTCTCTTTATAGATAGGAAATAAGAAGAATTAGGGTATGGTGGAAAACTTCAGAATCTATACACTTCAGCAGTAAGCTTACTGGTCATCACTAATCAGGACATCCAAAGTTGTTGCTATTTTTATACAGGTAGCAAAAGTCTAGCTCACCAAAACTGAACAATGCCATCAATATATATTAAAAGGCTTTAAAAAAAATAGAACATATGCTACATTGCAGCCAATGCAAAGTTTATACAGCTTCATTGACATTATCTGACAGCCCACTCTTTATGAACTTGCTGTCAAAAGTCCCACCTTTCCCAGAGTCCAAAAAATGCAACTGTATCAACTACTTTTAAAAGCCTGCAATACAGGCCCTTGGAACTTAAAATGTATCATTGCATTGAAAAATATGTAGCACTACATCAAATTAACTCGGGGGAGAAGCAAATGGGTGAAAATAGTGATACAAAGATCCACAAAGTTAAATTAACCTAGACTACTGGAGCAAACTGACAGCACTTTTTGACTTGGTAAAACACAAACCCATGGTATTTGTGTTTCATCCCCAGAGCTATTTCTGAATCACTTCACCTAGAATGCCCATCTAGTTCGAAGCAATTTCACAGACTTTAAGTAAGTAAGACTATGATGCAAAGTGAATATACTGAAACTTAAAGAAATTGAAACTGAAAACTTAATACAGATTAAAGGAAGAAAAAAACCAGACAGAATTACACTTAAGCAAATAAAGTAGTAATGTCTTCTCAGGTTTTCCTTCTTTATTCCTCCATACACACACACAAAATTAAATCTAATCAGAGGACCACTGCAACAGATTAGAGTCATTCACCCTTCCCAAACCAGTTTCTGGAAAACTACTAAGAAGCCTGACTGCACGCCCCTTAAAATTACTGGTATTTTGTCAAGTCCATTTTTACTCCTGAGAATAGTAGTTGATCCTGATGGCAATTTACAGTTTTGTAAAATAAAAAAAAAATAACCTATCAATAGTGAGCAATGCAGTTAGGAGCACTACATTTTTGACCCTCCAAGACTTAACAGACAAAAGTCTTTATATTATCTTTACCATTGTGGCTTTTTCTTTTAATTGAGGAGCTAGAAACAACAGATTTTTTACAAAATATTCAAACCTTTGACACCACAGTATTTAGTGTAAAATAAATGCTTAATATTAGCTGCCTGACAATGATATTATGAATTGTAACAAACAAATGGAGGACTAAGAAAACATGTTTCCACTGACGCTTCTTTCTCCTAAATAGCAAATTGTTTGAATAAAACCTCTTGGAAAAACAATTTTAGAATTTCATTTTTGTTGCTTCCACTTCAGCAGTTAATACAATTACTCCTAATCTAACATTAAGAAATACTGCGCTGTAAGATCGCTGTGATCATGTCTTCTGTTTAGCATTCAACCAAAAAGCAAGTCTCAAGTACAATACTCCTTACAGAAAACCAGACAAGAGAAAGTAACCTTGTTGAAAATGGCAAGTCAAAGCCTCAATGCAAAAAGACTAGTCTCAGACACTCTGTAACAGGAAATAAAACCCCCAACACATTCCTTATTCTTCATGAGGCACACAAGACCTCTCTTAATTTCAGGCTAATGAAAAAAGAGCATCAATATTAAAAATTAAAACAATTTAAAAGCTACTCCGAAATGCTACACGCTTTTGTAGATGATATAAATCTGTCCATGCACCCTAAACAAAGTATCCGTCACTCTTTTGGGGCTGGTTTTTTTTTTCATCATGCTCTTAAGCAGCTTTCTGTAGAGATCACACAAATCCACCAACACGCATCTTGTACTACAGCCTTAATTGTGACAAAGAGAATTTGTGCAAATCTCTTAGTGTGAATAATTGAAACTCTTCTTGGACAAAAAGTAAGGAACAGCTACACCTCGCCTCTGTTTCTATCTCATTCTGTATTGCTCATATAGTGAAACCCTTCTTCAGTGCTGAAAAGTGAATGAAAAATGTTATTAAGAGAGACTGGAAAAAACAAGTTGTGACACAGCTTGCTCTCGATTCTACTTACGCTTTGGATTATAGTATGCTAGATATTTCCACATGCAGATTTGTCCAACATGCAACAGAAAAAGAAAAAAAAAAGAGTAATAGATTAATAACCCTCTCCCAACACTATCATAGGCAACACGAACATAACATTTTCCTCCAGACAACCTAAGGGGAGTTCTAAATAGAACCCACGATAGCTGATACAAACAACTACCACCAACCCCAGGGGCTAAACCCGAAAAACCCACCCCTGCAACACTTGGCATCCCTGGAGCACACCCGTCTGAAGGGCCTGGAGCGCTCCGAGAGCCGCCAACCGGCTCCCAGCACGAGAGCTTGCCCAGAAACCAACATCGTCCAACAAGTAAGCGCGACAACGTGGCCGGGACGGACCCGTGGCCGGGACGGACCCCAGGCCGGGGCGGCGCAGGGCTGCGGCAGGCCGAGGGCGCAGCCCCGGGCCCGACCGGCGGCCCCACGGCGAGAGGGAGCGGGAGCGCAGCTCCGGCCCCGCTGCGTTGTGCCTCGCTCCCCTCCGCCGGCGGCGGCCAGCGCTGCCTATATTAGGGAAGGGAAACGGGGCCAGCCTTTCCCCCCAGAGCGGGACACCCCCCCGGCCCCACGCCCTGCAGGTGCAGCGGCTCCCGCCGCCCGCCGGCCCCAACGGCGGCGGCACGCGCCCCTCCCCCCGCGCGCGGCCGCCCTCCCTCAGCCGCTGCCCCCCGCTCTCCGCACTGCGGGCGCGGCCGACCGCTCCCCTCCCTCCTCCTCCTCCTCCTCCTCCTCCTCCTCCCCCCGCTCTCCCCTACAGAGTACGCGGCCCCGCTGCCCCCCCCCGCCCCCACCGACGCCCTCCCCAGCGGGGCGGCGGGGCCCCTACCGCG
>WTSP01003134.1:0-10801 GCA_025331215.1 Actenoides lindsayi
TGCTTGTTTTTTTTTCTTGAGGGAAGTCTAAGCAGAGAATCAAGGTGGTTTTGAGACATGTCCAGGACATGGCAAAGACCAACAGGAGGGAGTCACCAGATACAGCAAAGTAGCAGCAGGAAGGAAAGAAAGAAAGGAAGAATGATGAGAAAAAGCGGTGGCATTCTCTTTTCCATTCTCTCTTCCCATTGAAAGTGTAAATGGTTTCTGCTCCCATTGAAGGGCTTTGCTGACTATTAGCTCAGCTGCACAGAATTCAAGTAGAAAGCTGCAGAGCTGAGAATTGCCACCAGCTTCTCCCAGCCCCATTAATCTGTTACTCACACAATCTATCAGAAAAGTAGCTGGAAGGAGAGTTTGGGTTTTTTTTTTGTTCCATTCTGAAAGACCCTACAGAACAATCCTTTGCCACAGCTGAAATGCATCTACTTCTGGAGAGGCATACGGGAGCTATTTCCCATTGGGTGCAGGTGCATTGTCAATCTGGAGAAGTGTGGTGGAGTCATTGTTCCACCTGACGAATGAAAGGGTTTACAAAAGATGGAATTTTGACATTAAACAGGTTTCTTCACACTGTATGTATACAGAGGTGTCTTGTCTTCCTCTACAGATCTCTCCTTGAGTCTACTTTCTGTAGTAGAATCATAGAATTGTTTTAAGATCATTGAGTCCAACTGTCAACACAGCACCAGATGCCAGGGCACTTTCCATTGAGCCTGGGTTTAGTTCTGCCCTTACACAGTGGCCTTTATGAATTGGTTCTCTCCTGTTTATGTCCAAATTTGGAGCAGGAGAAGTGTTACATCAGAGCGAAAAGGATCCTCACCTGTTGTTTCTTTTCCGCTACCAGCTAATGCCAGACATTTCTGAAGAAGGGGAGGAAAAAATCACGTTGCACGTCTGGTCTTCACTCTGCTACAACTCTGCCTTAGATGGAGGGGCTGGGGTACAACAAGACTATCCCATAATCCAGAGGCTAAAAGTTATTTGGTTTATCAAGCTGCATATTTACAAGGCCCTCGGTATAAATACACAAGAAAAGTTGGATGACCTTAAGACCAGGAGTTATAGAAATAGAATGAAATCCAATAGTGCAAAGTCAAGCACTTAGAGACTGATAACTAGAATAGCTGTTTTAATCTGTGGGCTCATCTGCTGGAAACAACAAAGTTGCAGGAGAAGGATGTGGACTCATATGTCTATCACAGCGCTGCTGGTGTGATGTGGTTATGGAAAAGCAAGACACAAGAGCTGTACGTAAGACAAAAGCTATTTATGGTGAAGTTAGTGAAGCAGTAACAGCCCAGGAGAAGATCTCTCTTGGCATACCACAGACTGTTCTTGTGCTACATGTCCAAAAAAGGTGAATTTGAACTAGAGCAGGCATAGCAGAGAGTTCCTGTGGTGGTCAGGTGGACAGAAAGCCCATGAGATGTGAAGAGGTTAGGAGAGTTTGATATGTTTAGCTTAGCACAAGGATGTGTTGCTGTCTATAAATACATTGGGGAGGTAAAAATCACAGAGAGAGAAGAGCTATTTAAGTTAAAGGACAGTGCTGGAGCACAAACAAATGGGTATAAATGACCCAGGAATAAATTTAGTCTGGAAATTAATACAAAGTTTCTAAAACTCTCATCATCTCAGATATCTATTCTTCCTACACCCTTCTCCCTGGCTTTCACCACTATGAAATTCCCCTGCTGTTGCTACAAGATCAGTCCCCTCTCCTGCCTCTGTGCATCTTTCCTCTGGTATTTTTTTTTTCCTGTTGCATTGTGTTGCTCAAATAATTTGCTCATCATCTCAAAGCCCTTCTTCCTAACCCTCCTGTCACCTCCAGAGTAGCACTGGAGTCAAATCCTGTCTGGTTCTTCCCCACCTTTTGAGCTACATCATCACCACTTGTTAAATTTTCAGCGTGTCTGGGAGGCAAAGTTCCCATTCACCTGGATATAGAGGGAAAAGGCCACAAATTGTGGCCCAAGATGTTCAGCCTAGACATAAAGAATAAGCTTTTTTTTTTTCACTTAGGGGATAGAGCAGCAATGGGACAGGTTCCTCAGAAAGGTAAGAGAGGTGGTGGCATCTCCATCCTCAGGGGTTTTGAAGACTTGACTGAACAGTCTCACCTAACCTGGTGTAGTGTTGGCAAACACCCTGCTTCAGGCATATGCTGGACTAGATTATCTCCAGACCCCTTCCAACAGATATTTCAATGCGGCTATGAAATCATAGAATTGTCAGGTTTGGAAGGGACCTTAAAGATCATCCAGTTCCAATCACCCTGCCATGTGCAGGGACAACTCCCACTAAAGCAGGTTGCTCAGAGCCTCATCCAGCTTGGGCTTAAAAACTTCCACGGATGGGGTTTCTATCACCTCTCTCACGACCCTCATGGGGAAGAACTTCTTGCTAATGTCTAATCTGAATCTACCTACCTCTAGTTTTGATCCATTCCCTCTAGTCCTACCACTACTTGACATCCTATAATGTCCCTCACCAGCTTTCTGGTAGACCCACTTAAGACACTAAAAGGCCACAATATGGTCTCCTCAGAGCCTTCTCTTCTCCAGACTGAATAACCCCAACTCTCTCAGCTTGTCCTCATAAGAGAGGTGCTCCAGAAGGGATCTGGGTGAGTTCTGCCCATGGGACACTTCTCTTCGTGTTGTCACCAACCCAAGAAAAGTAATTGTGTTGTAACTGGACTTTCTGAGTCAGTTACAGCATAACCAAGGGACTGGTTGTGAAATAGCTGTGTCACCTCTGGGCTTGTCCTGTGATTGAGCAAAAATTATGCAGCTTTCAGCTTCGTCATTGACACAATGTGTCCTAAAAAGTGTTGAATTTCAGCCTGGCCTGGAGACAGTGGTGAGACTGACCTCACAGAGCTTTCGGCATCTAAAGAGTTATAATGCCCAAGATGAGCCATTAACAAGGGAATGGTGGAACTAGTGATCTAAGAAGAAACCAGAAGAAGGTGGATGGAGAAATACTCACCAAAAGAGTTCTAATTAAAAAAAAAAAGGCAATCCTTCTTTCAAGGTTAAACTGACATAGATCACAGAAGATCTCTTAGTCTGAGGGTCTGGAAGTAGAGCAGTAATGTTTCTAGAAAACTAAACAGGCAGGAACCTTGATTTGACCACCAGTCTTGGTCATCCAGACTGTTTAGTTGTCGGGACATTTCCTGGCAGGGTTTTGGCCCTTGCTGGCGACACTGTCCCAGACAGTGCCTGGGAGATGTGTTAAGCACCCTTCCCATAAGGCAGCCTGAGGGATTGGAAAGGATTTTGATGTGACCACAGGGACTGGGTTGTGCCACTTTCCCTCAGGGTCAGAGAACAGTCTCTGAAATATTTAGTAGAAGAGACGTAGCCTTTAATGTGCTGCCCATTAGTTCCAGCTATGTTCCCTTAATCCATAACTCAGGTAAAGCTCATTTATATAGTCAAATAATATCTTTTTTATTAATGTCTTGATCTAAGCTTTTTATCTTTTAGGTTTTTACCATAATATCTTGAAGGGAATCTCTTTTTTTAACAAGTAAATTCAGAGCCTAAGGATGAGGATCCTAAGCAGGGGATTCGTAGCCACAGACAGTGAATGTCTGAAGTCCAGAGATGTCAGAGCAGCAGCACAATTAAGAATCTCTTCTCTTGCTGCTCTTGTCTTCCTGGTCTTCCCTGCAAGAACTGTTCCAGGTCATAGGGGGTTGTTTCTTGCCCTTATTTTACAGCATTGCCTGAGACTCCCATTGAAATCTTGGTCCATGTTGCCAGGCACATGCAGAACAGCAGAAAAGATTCTCACCTAACTGCTTCCCATTCATATAGAGAAGAGGAGAAAGCAACAGGTGACTTATGGCCATTTAGCAGCAGAGTCAGAATGGTTCCCTGCTGTCCTGACAGAAGGTTTGCTGTCTAAGGCCTCTCTCCACTGCACCAATTGATGGCTAATTTATTGCTGTACCAGTATGTTAGACTTGCAGTTCAATGATAATGAACAAAGACCTTGACAGTTAAAGAAGATGAAGCCTGTGTGAAATTATAAGGGCATTTGGCCTTCACAGATGAGGGTGCAGTGTTTCATCTCATATCATATCCATATCACCACACATGGATTTCTTGTTTTTACCAGTCCCAGACATCAAAGGATCTGTTCCAAGAAAAACAATACAATCATAGAATTGTTTTGATGGGAAAAGGTATTTCAGGTCTTCAAGTCCAACCATTAACTCAGCACTGCCAGGGCACCACTAAACCATGTCCCTCAGCACTACATCTCCATGGCTTTGAAACCCCTCCAGGGATCATGGGGACTCCACCACCGCCCTTGACAGCCTGGGCCACTCCACAGCTCCAACCTAAAGCTCCCCTGGGGCAGCTTGAGGCCAGTTCTTCTTGTCCTGTCCCTTGTTCCTTGGCAGAAAAGACCAGACCCCACCTGGCTCCAACCAGGATCCAGGGAGTCAGGGAGTTGTTGAGAGTGAGAATGTCTCCCCTGAGCCTCCTTTTCTTTCTCCAGGTTGGACAAACCCAGGTCTCTCAGCTACTCCTCACCAGACCTGTGCTCTAGATCCTTCACCAGCATCATGAATGTCTCATTCTTCTAACCTTGAAGTCACCTCTTAACACTGTACCCATTAACACTGGGCAATAAGCTGCATCAAGCCCTTAGCAGTATATAACTCTGGGCTTTCTGCAAAAAGCGTTTATTTTGAAGGTGGAAACAAGAGACAAGTAACTCTTGACCTCCCTCTGAAATGCAAACCAGGTTGTGAATGTTCAATGAGCGGTTCATTTTCTGGAACTGATCCTTCCCCTCTTCCCTTTCTCCCTTTCCTTCACTGGCCATCAGCACAAAGCATCAGCACTCATGGTTTGGGTGTGTGGCTGATGGGTCTGTCTTTCCACTAAACACCACCTGACCAGCTTGCTAAGTCACCAACAGAATGGTCTGCATTGCTCAGTTGCCTTCCAAAGCCAGTGGTTAATCATCCACAGCAAGGAAATGATTGAGCTTCCTACAAAGAAAATAGAAAGAGTTGCAGTAAGAAGGACAAGAGAGGGAGTAAGAAAGACACAGAAAACAGGAAAAGAAGAAAGGAAGAGAAAGACCATCCCCAGAGTCCACCCAGTGATATTCATCAACTCCACCCTTACGTCCCCAAACCAACCCAAACCAGAGCAGCAGATGTCTGCCAGTGTGACAAACGTCAGTAAGAGCTGTTGTCCTCAGCATCAGTGCTATAATTAACTGGGGAAATACGAGTTTCACAGGCTCTCGGACATGATCATAGCTTGCTGGAAAAATGAACCAATGATGATGTGCCTGCTTGAATCCGTCTTCCCCTTTGCACCATCCCCACCTCCCGCCACCTCAAATCCCCATTCCAGCCCCACACAAGAACAACAGCAGCTGTGTTGGTATTTATATTCACTCCAGCCTGAAAAATCACTGCAAACGCAGATCCAGGCACTGTGCATAGACCAGCTGCCAACTGCTGATGTTTGCAGCTCCCACAGACTCCCTCTTTGGTTTTATAGGCTCCAATCCCAGGTCCCATCAGTTTTCCTCTGCTGATGGTGGATGGTGGTTGTGCAGATCCAACACCTCCTACCTACTGCCCATGGTTTGGGTTTGGCATGCTGGAAAAAAAATTACTTAGCCCACAACCTGGGCTCGTGCACAACTTACCTTAGACCTGTGGTTAGAGTGAGTCATAGTCCCTCTTGTCCACCCCATAGGTAAAACAGGAGAACCAGTATTGAGCACTTGGTGCTTATTGCTTTAGAGAATCATAAAACCATAGAATCATAGAATGGTTTGGGTTGGAAGGGAAGATCATTTAGTTCCAAATCCCTACCATGGTCAGGGACACTTCCCACCAGATCAGGTTGATCGAAGCTCCATCCAATCTGTTCTGGAACACAGTGATGAAATATCAATAACTTCTATGGGCACCTGGGCCAGGGTATCACCACCCTCAGAGTGAAGAACTTCTTCCTAATTTCTAGTCTAAATCTCCCCTCTACCAGTTTGAAGCCGCTACCCCTTGTTCAGTCACTACAAGCCCTTGTAAAAAGATGCTCCCTGGGTTCCTTTAGGCCCCCCTCAGATACTGGAAGGCCACAAGAAGGTCTCCCTGGAGCCTTTTTTTCTTCTCTTATAACAGGTGTACCAGACACCTTGGGTCACTTTGCAGGTGAGCTGTAGAAGCACAGAACTGAATCTATACCTGTTGCATGACATATATATATATATGTCACTAAGTGAGCTTTCTCTGTTCTCCACAGGAGCCAAAAAAACAACCAAACAACCAACCAAAAAGTCTGTAAAAAGACTTCTGCAAGCTGCTTACAAGACATTGCATGGATCAAGCACCAGTTCCAGGACATTTACTCTCCTCACATTTACTCTCCTCTTTATAGATTTCCAGGCATTCTCTGATGTACCTGACAGGAATATATGCCAGAAAAATATATATATTTATATTAGAGAGTGTTACAATAATCTACAGTGACAACTAGACCGCTGAAAGCTAGTAGAATGAATTGTTAATTAGGGCTTGTGACTGCACTGGTGACTGAATAGGAAAAAATGGTTGAAAGCAGCTATTGATACAACCCCACAATCACATATAACAACGTCACCACCCTGGAGTTATTCCTCACTCTGTCTTCAGCATCATCAGAGTCCTCCCTGACCATACAAATGAAGTTACCCTCCCTCCCTGGGCAGCTCTGGCCAGCTCAGCCCATCTCTGCTCCAGCACTATCTGCTCCTGTTTTCACTGGCCAGGAGTTTCTGAGTAGAGACTTGTGAGTAATCCAACAAGGCACCGTAGGCAGGGAGAAAAAAGCTATGATAGGATTTCTCCCCCAGAGAGGGAAAGGAATTAACAACTAAAAAAAAAATAATAATAAAAACAATAATTGATAAGAAGTCCCACTCTTTGCAAGACTGATCACAGACAGCAGAACTAAATGCATCCAGGCAGGCTAAGCAAGCTGCTCTCCCCCTTTTTGACGTCTATTCCAGATTTTGGGGCTGCTGCAGACTCCCAAATGACGTGAGTCTTGGGTGGCAGGACTGCCAGCCATCCTTTGAGAACCATGGGAATGAGAGTCCATCAGACCTCTGCCCCCTCATGGCAACGACTGCCCTGACTTCCCTTACTCTATTGATGTCAACCAAGGACAAAACCTCATCCCCGTAATGGCCAGGGTACATGATGTCACGTCTCGCTGAGTGCACCGAGGCAGTTGTCCTCAGGAGGAGTCAGGCTGGTCCCATCACCAACAACAAAGCTGCCCTACAAAAACTGGGGGCACGTACGTGATGAACTTGCCGTGCTGTCCCCTTCCTTTCTTCCATACCAGTCATGTTTGCGCAAAGCCGGGGCAGCAGTAGGGTGGGAAGCTAACAATTATTATTCTTTTAATGAATTCTTGGCAGATAGAAACCCCATGTTAATCACAGCTCCCTGCTTCAGCCTTGTTTACTTGCTGTGAGTTCAGAAAGCACAGGGAGAAGAGGCCAGCACTTCTCACCCAGCTCCCACAGACAGGCTCATCAGCAGCTGATACAGGAGCTTGGTGTGCCCAGGCTCTGACCTGAAATTCAATGGCTCCATTAGCAGAAGGACAACAAGGCTACAAAGTCTTGTCTGCATCCTTAAAACCCTACTGGTGGATCAGGCAGGGCTGAGTCAACAGCCAAAGGCGAAACTGCAGTCAATATGCTGTGAAACCCACAAGAGAACATTTCATCTCGACAGAGGCCAACGGAGAGAAAAAGAGGGCTCCAAGGCACAGCATGACTTCCCAGTGTCCCATAGAATCATGGAATGGTTTGGCTTGGATGGGACTTTTAAAGGTCATCTAATTCAGCCACTGCAGTGAGCAGGGACATCTGCAGCTAGAGCAGGTTTCTCAGAGCCCCAGCAGGAGTTCAAGTGTAGAGCTGGGATCAGAATTAAAGGTTTGCAAGGGCTAGCAGAGTGCTTTATCTGTTAGACAACGTTTCCCAGCTGTGGTTGTAACTCAGTCGGTAGAAACACGTTTTCTTAACAGCCTCTGAATCACTGGCCTGACAGAGAAGTGGGTTCAGCATTGTCCTCCAGATGCCAAATCACCTCCTTGCTCTCCTCCTTCCCCTAAAATTCTTCTGCCATCAATGATTTTAAAGGGTTCTTCTGATCTAGGCAATTCTGTGAAAATTCCCCTGCAATTTGTGTAAATGCAGAAGATCTTGCTCCAGTCTGTCTGTCCTGGTGTCACGAAGTATCACTGGGCTTTGCACAAGACCTGTTAAACGTGGCTCCAGGTTGCCTGAATTTCACGTTTTACCTGTGGCCTTTAAAGTATTTTAGGAGGTTTTGAGATAACAGAGCTGCAACATTTAAATAAAACATGCTTTGTAGGCAAAGATGATTCACAACTGTGCAGAAGGCATAGAGAAGAGAAAAAAAAGCACAGAAAATAAAAAGGGAGAATGCTTTTTTAGCCGAAAGTGCCCCCCCCCCCCTTTTTTTTTTCACATCACCACTTGACCTGAGAAATTGTCGATTTTGACACCTTTTTATTTGCAGGCAATAAAATAAACAGAATGAAATATTCTACCCTCGTTCCAGTGGCATGCATTAGCTTCTGTTGACCAGTGTTAAAAACATTCCTATCAGATTTGGAAAAGTTACAGCCAGGATAAAACAGCTCAGTTTTGAAAAGAGCAGATAATTTTTATTGTCGTTTGCAGGAAACTTTGGGCACAAAATACTTCTGTGTTTCTTTGTGTGTTCTTCCACTTCAGAACAAAACCAGATTTCAGAACCATGGCATTTCCTACCAAATAAAACTGAGCGGTTCCCACACAACCATCCTGTTCAGGAATGACAGGGAAGGGTTTGTTGAATCTTTGGCAGGAACAAGAGTTATCCCCCAAAAAAACCCCAACAAAACAGAGCCAGGAGAAGGTTTGAAGAAGCTTTCAACTCCAGTCCCACAGGTCAGATCAGACCTGAGTTGCTCTGAGTGATCTGCACTAAGAGCATCCCAAAGCTCAAAGAAGAACCTCACCATTATTCACCCCAAAGGAACTGTAGCATAAAAAAATAGCTCCCCAGCATTCTGTTTTGGGTAGAGCCTTCCTGTAGATGCTTTTACAGCAGTAGAAGGGGACAGAGATTGCCCTCAATGCCTTGGCTGTGCTCCCTGCAGCCTGCCCAATCATGCGTATTCGCTGCTTTGTTTTCTTTGGCCTTGTGTGCTTTGAAGCTTCATGGTAGAGAAAAAAGAAGCAGAGCCATCCCTCTTCCCTCCAACCACCATTCTCACTCCTGTTTACTATGTGACTTCAATGCAAACCTACACAGCTGCCTTGGAGGCCTGTTGTCGTACTAAGATGAAGATGTTGCTGATGCATAGAATCATGGAATGGTTTTTCTTGGAAAGGACTTTTAAAGGTCATCCAGTCTAACTCCCCTGCAATAAGCAGGGACATCTGCAACTACAGCAGCTTGCTCCGAACCCTGGCCAACCTCACCTGCAATGGTGCCAGGGATGGGGTAGAAACCACTTCTTGGGGCAGCACGGGACAGGCTCTCACCACACTCCGCTCCAACAATTTCTCCTTCTCTCCAGTCTAAATCTCCCTCTTTTATTCTCAAACCATCACCCCTTGTCCTGTCCCAACAGGCCCTGCTCTGAAGTCTCTCGTCATCTCTCTGAGAGGCCCCTTCAAGTCCTGAAAGGCCCCCAGAAGGTCTCCCTTTGGAGAGCCTTCTCCTCTGCAGGCTGAACCCCCCCAACTCTCCCAGCCTGGCCTCCCAGCAGAGGGGTTCCAGCCCTCCCAGCATCTTCGTCACCTAGTCCAGCAGAACTCCCTGCTGCAGACCAGTGGCCTCGGAGGTCCCTGAAGCTGGAGGGCACAGTGATTGCCCTTCCCGGTGAGGCTGGCACAAAACTCTGCACTCCCCAGGGAAAAGCCACCTCCACAGCCAGTCCCTTCCTGCAGAGCCTGCTCCACTCCCAGCTCTACAGCTTGCAGAGCCCAGGACATCCCTCCCGGAGCACAACCATTCTCCCAGGATAAGGCCAGGGTCTCTTTCCCCTCCCAGTGACTCCAGAACCACAGGAGCCACTGTCCTGCAAACCAGTTGCCAGCACGGACTAGTTTAGTGCTTCTCATGGCTGTGTGGGGCTAGGTGGGCCTCTCCAGAGCAGCCAGCTCAGCATCCTGCAGCTCAGGGCGCTTTGGAGCCAAGCGTTATCATGAAAGGCGATGAAGAGGGCGTGAGGAAGAGCGAGTGCTGAGGAGGCAGGGCAAGGGGACGGGGCTCGGAGCAGCGTGCTGCGCTCAGACCTCGCTCACCTCGGAACTGCAGGTGGTTCAAGGATGTGTGTGTCTCCAGAGAAAAGAAATCTAACGAGCCGTTCAGCCGGGCAGCCACGATCCTGCGGGAGAAACGCAGGTGGGTGAGGAGAGGCCCTTCCCTGCCCCCCAGGGTGAGGAGCCCCTCGAACGCCCGAGGCAGAGCACACACCACGCACGCTCCTGGTGAGGAGGCTCTGAAATTGTATTAACCCAACGAGCCCATCTCCCAGCCCTGGAGTATTCTGGACATTCAGCTACTGGAAAGATGGAATATCTGTACGAAGGAGAACCACAGAATCATGGAGTGGTTTGGGTGGGAAGGGACCTTTCAGTGTCACCTGGTCCATACCCCTGCAGGGAGCAGGGCCATCTGCACCTAGAGCAGGGTGCTCAGAGCCCCGGCCAACCTCCCCTGCAATGGTGC
>WTSP01003135.1:0-40284 GCA_025331215.1 Actenoides lindsayi
TTTTGTTTGTTTGTTTTTTTGTTGTGTTTTTTTTTTTTTTGTTTTGGTTTTTTTTTTTTTTTTTTTCCCCTGGGGGGTTTTCCCCCCCCCCCCCCCCCCCCCCCCTTTTCCTACTTTGACCTTTACAGCATGGCATATAGGTTATTTGATGACTAGAACTAATGAGCATGTCAGGCTATATTACATTTATGCAAACATATGAAACCTCTTTATATTTCCTTGCTGTTTATCAACATAATGTTGTATATTTATGTTCAAGAAATTATGCATTGTTGTTGCCCAGAGTTAGAAAATTGATTCATATGGAAATTGCTGATAGAAATTTGAAAAGTAAACGCTCTGACAGCATCCATATTCTCCCCTGCACTGTCTAGAATTTGGATGGCATTTTGGTGCCACAGAAGTACAACGTTCTTTACTGAAGTGATGCTTTCAGTTGAGTGTTGAAATACGAGTTTCTTTTCTGCTAGTGACAAAATTTCACTTTCTGTTTTATAGAAATAACCTTCGTAGTCCTACTTGAAACTAATCCCATCCTTGCAGAAGATTTTTTTTCTTCTCTACAACCTAATAGGTGTTGCAAAAACTTTCTTGTAACTAGTTCTTTAATTTTAGTTCACTAATTTATTTTGACTGTTATGGAACCTCTTTCACTCCTGTTTATTTTCTAGGGAGTGAGCATTACTGAAAATGGCAAGTAGCATGAAGTCAGCTCTCAGGGTAAATAATCAAATTTTGAATTAGCTGCAAATTACTTAAAAATTTAATGTCGGTGATTATATTTAAGCAGTATTAACTCACACATCAAGTAGATTAAGGCTAGAATACAGGAGCAAGGAGGGCTCAGCTCTGGTGACTAATAACAATTTAGCTCTACAAATGGCTTGTCACTTACTATCCTGATATTAGCTGGAGGAGAGGAGATTATGATAGCATTAATTTAACTACGTCGATGGAAGTAGAAGAGAAATACACAGTCTTCCAGTATTTTATTGGTTAGAAATCTAGAATATTTGTGCTAAGAATGTTAGAAAATCTGTGGATTTGAGGAGAACTGGTCAAAGAAATGGAAGTTAGGAAACTGATGAGGCAAAGTAGCTGCAAAGTTCTGAAAGAAAAGTTTCTTCTCTTTCTCTGGTGAAAGAGGTGTTTGGTTTCTTTTAACCTTTTGACACCATGAAGACAGGGAGTGAAGTTTGTGTGTGTTTCAATTCTGGTTGAATTGAATTGATTTATGCTAGTGATTACTGAAGAAAAATTTTAACTGGGCTTGGCAGCATCTTAACCCTTTCTTATCAGTATGCAGAGGATGATCACAAACTCAGCTTGTGCTTTCCAAAGCTCCCCAAAAGCACCAGAAATAATGATTCTCTATCCCTAGTAAGCAAATCTGTATCATATTCTAAAACAAGGGCAGCCTGATTCTCAGAGGAACTGAGAATCTGCAGATCCTTTCTAAGGTCATTGAAGCTCTGGACTCAATTTTCATTCAGTGAATAGAGTTAGGAATTAACAGATCCGTGGATTCAAAACATTAGTGCTTCCTGTCTTAAAAACTCGAGACTGTGTTTATGAATTTGATTTCTCATCAGCTCTACAAGGTACTGCTTCTATTCCCCAGGAAGATAAATTCCAGCAAACAGAAGTGCCTTGTCCATAGCTTAAAAAAACCCAACTTGTTGGAAGGGCGATTGACATACTTTGGCTCTTCTGCTTCTCAGCCCTCATTTGAGTGTGTGCACGTGAAAATATGAACAACACCTTGCAGATGCATCTTGTGTAGTGTCTGTGGAGAACGATCCTTTACATACACTCCTGTGAAAGCAAGAAGTTGGAAATAGTATCATGAGAGCTTTTGCTTTACCTTGCCGATGGGTATCTGAAAGTATTTTACAACAGGTAGTGAACTGCTGCTCTTGTGTGTGCTGGGGACACCTGCACCCTGCAGATGGACAAATAAAGGCACACACAATGTTGATGAAATGCTAAGATTCTCAAAGGAGGGGTAGCACAGAGCCAAGGAAGGAAAAGACATCTGATGCTGTGCTGAGCCACAATCACAGAACTTCCTTTCTGCAGAAGATGAGAAGCTGAAAATGTCTGCAGCGTTTTGAGACTTGGTAGATGTGTTGAAAGTAATGAATGAGGAAATCCCTAGCTGGCAACCTAAGCCCAATCATTAGTCTGAAGATATTACACAGACACAGTTGATTAGTCTGTTGTGCCGTACTGTCTGGAAGAAGTAAAAGTATAAAATGGCAGTCATTTGTATCCCCTGTGAGAATGCAGCCCCTTCTGCAGCTTTCAGATGATACATCATTTTTTAATTAATTTTTCTTACTGCTCTATTTTTTTTTTTTTTTTGCTTTTCGCTTTAAAATTTTCTATTAGCTGTAATTAACTTTGCCAGCCTTGCAAATGTGTTTGTAAATCAGCAAATGGCATGCTGGTTCAGAGAGCAGGCTTCTGCCAACTTGGGTATGTATAGATCAGTAGCTCTGACAGTTTATTACTAAGGGCTTTATATAAAATACAAGTATCACCAGGGGAAAAATAACCTCCACCCAAACCCAGAAACCTGAAAACAGGGGTTTTCCAGCCACCACAAGAAGAAAGTTTGTAGATATCTCTGTAGCTACCTGGTTAGTGTTAGTGGTGGTCCTGATTTAATGCTTCTTTAGATCCAAGTATTGAACGTTGGTGGGTGGAAGGAGGACGTGGCTATGTGAGGAAATGAGAGCCTTAAAGTCAATCTGTTTATTTAGTGTGGCACGAGAGGAGGAGGAAGGTTTCTTGTTGTTTGGTTTGTTGTTGTTTTTTTTTTTTCCCCAGCGGTAAAAAAAAAATAAATCCGTGGACTTCTCAAGCACACTGTGAGTGAGAACAGATGAGTATCCCTGGGGTGCTCCTCGGGGAATGACACCCTTCTCTTGGTGGCAGTTGCAGCGAGAGTTGGGTTGGGCTATGCGTAGGAGCATCGTCACCACCCTGGGAACCGTGGGCACCCCCAAGTGCCACGTGGTTCTACATCCTACCGATGGAGGCTGGGTACGCAGTGTGCGCGCTGCGGAGTCGTCCTGCAAGGTTCAGGTCAGCTCTTTGTGAGAGACACTTCTGTTCTGGAGGCTGCAGTCTGGAGTCCTGCCCCAGTCATTTCTGCAGCACTGGTATCTCTCGGCTGTTATTCGTGTCCCCATACAGACACATCTTTTGGATTTCTACCGGTGAAAGCAGCTTAGGGTGGTGCTCAGTCATTTTTGGCAGACCCAGCAGTACACCAGCCTTCCTCCCAGCGTGAACATAAGTGTCAGTTGAGCAAAGATGCCTTAACTCTGAGGCTGTGAGCTCTTTGGAGCGAGACTGTGTCTTCGACCTGGTTGGAGCCTTGGCACGGTCACACACAGAGAAGTGTGCTAAAACCCACGTGAAGTTTTCCGGAGTCGGTTCCTGCCACCGGAGCTTCACGTTGATGATGCAAAGAATTTGTGTACACGTTGAGGAAGAATGAAGTGCTTTAGTGTAACTTTTGACAGCCTCTTCTGTTTTTCTGAGACAAATTGTGAAGATCTGTTCACATTACCTCTTTGTTCCGTGCACGGTGGGTACTCCCCAGGAAACCAAGCAGCGTGACACAGCATTCCCTTGACATACAGACAAGTTTGTGCTTTGGCTGGGCGACGTTGGTATGAATCTATTTTTCTATTTGCACCAGTTTGCCCTCCTTGGGCTGATGGTTTCAGGGCAGATCACGCTCCTGAAAAAATCCTAAGTGAGGGCAACTTAAGCAGCACTTAGTAAACAGCATTAAATAAAGTTGAAGCTACATTGAGTTTTCCAGAACTTGAAAATAATTTTTTTCCCCCTTTTTTTTTTCCCCTTTTTTTTTGAGGGCTTTGCCTGTTTTGAGAGAAAAGTCGAGTCTTACAGAAAAGTAGTAAAATGTTAATTTGATTTTTATCCTTAGGATAAAACTTTGAGTAATTGGTACAGTGTTACGACAGCTTTTTTCATTAACCAGTGCTCGTATGACTTGCAATAACTTTCACTCATAAAAAGCTGTGCTGCTGTGTGTGGCACATGAAAGGATGATGATGTGCGTACAATACTTAGAAGCAGAGAAGAAAAGCAAAATACTTATTTTCTTTGTAATCCTAATGGAACACTTTTTTTTTCTTTTCTTTTCTTTTTTTTTTTCTTACAAAGCATCAGAGTGTATATTCACAGTGTGTAATAGAGAAGCTCCATTTCCCATTAATTATTTTGTAACCGAGTTTCTTTCAACATCAGACATAAAAGTGAAGGGCTTTTTGTTTTTGCATTAATTGGTGTCTTTGTGATAAAGCACTTTTTGCTCCTGTGGCTGATAAAATAATCAGCATTAGGGTATGTGTGTGAATATTCCCTTAGGGCTCACTTCAAAGACTATAAATGAGGCAGATTTTCATACGCATGAAGAATTGGTTTAGAACTTTGTGACATGTTGTTTGATAAACACTTCTGAGGCGTACCTTATAGCGTGCAGTGTACAAACGAAGTAGTATGTCCTTTTAAATTAGAATTATTATTATTTTTTTTAATCAGCAAGACAGTTTTCATCAGTATATCACAGTGGAAGATTGTTAGAGCCTCGATTATTTTGGAGCTCCTGCAGGTGGGTATGTTCTGTTTATTTTAAGAATGCCAAGATGGGATTTTACACCTTTCCTGTTCTCACAGAGGTATGGACTGTAGATTACATTTGTATATTCCTTACACCCAGGGGAGCTTCGTCGTGGATTGAGAACAGAAAGGAGCTAAACCTGGGACCCCTCCCCAAAGCTCCCTGTAACATGTAATCTCAGAAATATTTGTCAGCATTGTTCTGAAAATTCATCTGAGTATTGATGCTTATAAAAATGTGCCTCTGTATTCATGATGTTGGTGATCAGCCTGAACTGTGCATACAGGAGACTGCTAATAAAAAATATTTGGGCCTTTGCTACCTGGAAAAAAATGTGACTTGGGATGTTTGGAGAGAGATAAAGAACTTTCACTGATACTCTTAATTACTCAGTACAAAGAAAGTGTTGATAGATGTTGTTGGTTCGGTAACATGTAGCAGTTGTAGTTACACCGAAACAAAAATCACCTGGGATGATGTTAATCGGGAAAAGGATTAACTGTCAGCACTCCTTTGTCCTCATAGCATTTGCAGAGCTCTTGGGAAGATCAGGGGGGAATTTGTAGGAAAAAAAAACGCAGCTGAGATTATCTCCTGCATCTAAATCCTTACACTTTGCCCCTTAAAAGCCTCTTTTATTATGGAACTAATGCCGAGCTCCTGAAGTGGAACAGAATATAAAAGGTCACTAAGAAAAGCTACCTGCTTACAGCACGGACTTCTTATCTGCTAAATAGTGAGAAGAATTTTCTTGGTTTGAGATGCACCTATTTCTGTTTTGGTGGTTTGTTTTTTTTTTTATCTTTAAGATTATCATTGTTTTGAGGAGAGAAGACACAACCAAATGATTAAGTTATTCCTGAGCACACCAGTGGCATGTACAACTGCTGTTAGGACTTCTATCTCTGTACAACACAGGGATTTTTGATGTTAGGATTAGTACCTGCTGACCATCTGTATGATTTAATCTTGTTGAATTCCTACATATTATGTATGTCGATTACCATTCTCGATTCACTTAGGCAAGAAGCAGGAAACCAGTTGCTGAGTCTTTGGCCAAGATTTGGGTTCACATTTGTGCTCTTCCGCGTTCTTCCCTTATGATCTTGATCAAATAATTTCTTTACTTTGTGTCTCACTCTAAATTTAGAGTGCTTGTTGGGATGAAAATCCAGCAGAGGATGTTTGTCTCTGTACTACCTAGACAGACAGCACATCAGCTATCATGTACTTTATTATAGTGTCTGCAGTACCAGTTATCGTGCTGCTTTCTCACGAGAGTGCTTTGATTTCTGCAGATCTTGGTGTAGAGTCTGTTACTGATACTTTTTTTTCTTTCAATCCAACTTGATGTTTCCCTTTTTGAAGATCTGACCCAAGTAGTTTGTGTGATATATACTGATTGACATTTTGCATGGAAATGTGTAGATTGTGTTCTTGTTTCATTAGGCTTTTGTCTTTTTCTCTTGTGCTCCTGCCATGTACTGTAATGTCACTGAGGATGAGTTTGATTCCTGTCACTTCTGTTAGTATTACATGTTCTGATTTTGCAAACAGTTTTGGTTCCAGTGGGTATCTAAACTCCAAGAGATGTTTTTTTCAGCGATAAAATAGTTCAGTGTTTTGCTGGTATTTAGAATAAATTGCAAATATGTGATGTGCACTGGTGACAGAAAGTCTATACATGACAGAATTTGGGGCTGATAGGTTTTCATGTTCCAGTGCTGCTGCTTTGTTTGAACCAAGGGTTCTGTGAGTATGTGAAGTGCCTGGGTATTTTCTTTTACAGTCTAATTGCTGAGTTAATCCACCCTGATAATCCTTCCATCTTTTTAATGCTTCTGAACTGTGCTGTACTGTGGAGTTCTTTATCTGCCTTAGACCTTCTTGTTAATCTTGAGAGCGTGATCACCAGTACATCTCAATCATATGGTATTTGCACTCTGTGTAATATCCTAGAAGACATGCAGTGCTTTCAGACATGTCAAAGCAGACTATTCTAGTCTCTCCTCCCTTCATTTGCTCCACTGTGACATAACCTGTGATAAACTCTATACTGATATTATGACTTCTTATCCATTTAGCAGGCTTATAATTCTTGATGGATTTTTTTGTTGTTGTTGCAGTATTCAACTACTAAGAAAAAGGTAAATACATATCTGACACTTTATACTTTGTGCCAGAGTTTTACATTTTATTTCTCTCCTTTTGTAAAGTATACAGGGGAAGGATACAGGGAGAGAATACCTAGTGAGGCTTCTCATGGCTTTTTGTCTCACAGCTCTTTCCATAAGGTTACATGACTGCACTTTATCAGTGCTGGCCTTGAGCTAAACTTTTAGTAAGAGGCCTGCCAGTGAGGATGGAGTTTGCCTCATCTCCAGGTCACTGATAAAGCGATTACACAGAATAGGTCCCAAGATGGACCCCTGAGGAAGTGAACTTCCAGGTACAGCATGAACCATTAATCACTCCCCTTTGTCCATTTCAGTGGGGATCCTTTGTGAATGAGTTCACATTCAGCAGGGAGAAAACTTCAAAGCCTACACAAAAGAAATTGCCCTTACATGTGAAGAAACGTTTGTGGCAAAATGAAGTCTATAAAAAAGGAAGAGCTTTCCATCATCTTTTCACCTGGAATTATTTTCACTCTGTTTTTTTTACGTTATCTTGTAATGCCATCAGAAGTAAATGCTTAGCAATCAGAGTCCTACCATTTCTGCCCAGTGTTCTGCGTGTGCTTTATGAAAAAGGGCTTCATATAAACGAAAAGGCCATTCAATTTAAGGCTGAGTTAGGGTACTCTTAAGTATTTTGGGCTCAGCTGAAATGACTTAAGCTGCTTTGTGCAGCCTCTGGTGTTGCCTTTTGTATAGGAGAGAGCTCCATGGACAAATGTGGAGTCACCAAGAAAACATCTCTACTTCAGCTGCAACCTCAAGGCTGTCTTTTTCCAAGATGTTCCTAGTAAGTTGAAACTCGATAATGGGTAGGCAGATAGAAGAGGGTAGTCTCTGCTTTTGGCACTTGAGGGTTCTGAACACCCTGTACTTTGTTTTGTCATACTTATTTGCTTTTCTTCTTTGCCTCTTATTCCTTGTTTTCAACAAAAGCAAAGTATTTGGGAGAGGTCTGTCGTGTTCAGTCTGTGCCAGTGAGAAGGAACTCAACCTGGGTAAGGTCACTGGCTGCTTAAAGAAGAGGTGTGTAAACAGTATGAATGTTAACAGTTGTAATATTCCGTATGGTGTAGAAGAATAGCAGAGTATTTCTCTGTGAGCACTGGTGGAGAAATGATGCCAGTTTTCACTGTAAGGACTATATAATCTTGCTCTCCCCAGGGAAAAGTTCTCCCTAAAAAGAATTCTCAAACACTTCAATATATAATTTATTCTGCAGTTCAGGTGCTACTGTTAATTTTACTCACTGGCAGTCCTTTCTGTAGCAATT
Source organism: Actenoides lindsayi (assembly GCA_025331215.1). NCBI lineage: Eukaryota > Metazoa > Chordata > Aves > Coraciiformes > Alcedinidae > Actenoides > Actenoides lindsayi. The sequence continues at coordinate 8,111 of WTSP01003135.1, forward strand.
GCTATTGCTTTAGCAGATGTCTGTATATTGCTTTTATCTGTTCTTGATACCAAAGCTTTGAAAGTGAGTGCCAATAATGTCACATACAGCGTCTGATATGAGCTTCCTTGCTCTCAGAGCTCTGTTTTCATTCTTGGTAGGTACAGATACTGAAGTTTCTTCTATATGCTCCTTTATTCCATCACTTCCTCTCAGTAATCTAAATTTCCCTCATCCTCCTTGTGCTCACTTCTCCCTTGATTTTTTTTTTCTCTCTTGGTCTCTCCTCTTTTACTGTAAAAATTTCCTTTGTTGCTCTTGTTTCACACACAAAGCAGCAAACACCAGCCTTTAAAAACAACAATGCTTTCCCTTATCCTAGTTACCTCCTCTCTAGCTATCTCCTCTGAATCCAACATTTCTACTTTTTGTAGTTAATCAGAATTCACATATGCAATCCAAAGTGCCTTTTCCTCAGGCTTTATTCTTGGCCCTCTCTATTCAGTGATTTAATTTCCTGAGGTAAAGTTTTGCTGAAGTCATCTTTAACCCCTCCCTAGCCGAGTTGGGTCCTCCATGACCTGTCAGTCACTTTCAGCACAATTGGCAGTTCATTCTTTTTTTTCCAGATCTTTTTTTTTTCTGCTAGTTCTCTGCTAGACCTAAACCCAGTCTTGAAATAGATGCTTTGGAGAACAAGGAGGTGTCCTTTCATGTCCCTTCCTGTGGCACTCTCATCGGTCAACGTTTTCTCTTTGTATCTCTCCGCTCTTCCTTCCTCTTGGGGTAATGTTATTCACTAATAGCAATAAAGGAAGATGTGGTTTTCTCCAACCAAAGGGTATTAGGCTGTCCCTGACATCTCCAGCTGGAGATCTCATCTTGGAGCTTACTGCGTTCCAGGGAGGGATTATACTTCTGTTTCCCTCGTGAGCTTTTTTTACTGGTTCTGATGTCAATCACGTGAACACCAGCAAGCCTGTGAATCTCATGTCCTTGTTGACTCAGACATGTCTGAGGAGCTTTGGCTTTCCCAGACAGTGGCTCGGTTTTGCGGGCAGTTTCCACGTAGTGGAACTTCCCTTAACACTGAACTCCAGTCTGGGTTCTTACCTAGTGGCTTGGTTATTATCGTATTCATTTTCCTGCGTTTGACAATGTGGATTGCTTCGCTGTGATTTCTCTAGGATGCTGCTTTGAAGAGCCTCTGTTTATCTTCTTCCATCTTGGATTAGCAGTTTGTTCAGTACACTTTCAACACCCTCCAGGGACCGTCCCCTGGTGTGCTGTATCTCAGGGGTTTCTCTCTCTTCCTTTCCCCCATAACCCCATCTTTCACAACTCTTCTTATTATTCACTTGAGTATATTTGTCTTTTGCTTTAGGAAGACCTCTTTATAGATTTTCAGAACAAACCTGTTGTAATCCTTCAGATCCTACCCTAAAATTCCTGGTTTTCTGGACAAGACGGGTTGCTGATCATCTAGGAATATGAAAGAATGGGTTTTTTTTAATAATTTGCTCATACCTCCCTAAATCTTGTCTTCAGTTCGACTTCCAGAAGTTTTGTGTGTAGTAGGGTGGCTTTTACTTGTAGTGTTCTTAGAGTGCCTGGAAGTGTGAAGTCATGGTTCATACCATGAACCACGGTGTGTTGCCACACGATAGCAGTTGAAGACCAGCGTGGCAGAGCGTGTTAAAGGACACAGGGAGAGCTTCACAGCTTTTATTTTTATTTTTATTTTTAATTTTCCCCCAGCCTCAGATTTGCTTCGCCAATTGTAAACTGGCACGCTGTTCTTCAGGGACTGTGATGAAGGGAATGACTGTGTTCTCCTTGGGTGGTTTGTGATCCATACCATCTTGTGTGGAGAACAGTCTATTTCTAAGCAGATTGTAGTCCTGCTGGCAGAAATGAGCTCTGTTCTTAGCCTTCAGCTTTGGCATGGCCTATATTTATCATTTCTGATGTATACAATTTGGGATATAGTCTTTTTAAGGTAGTGCCATATTGTCACATGATTTTGAAATGCTTTATAGAATGGTTGTTGTTAGATCTTGTATAATCCGCTTCTAAACTGAAGAGCTTTGTTATGTACAATTGTTTTGTTCACAACGTATCAAACACGTCACATAATCCTTAATTTATAAAGGCAATTGCCGTTAACCATTTGTTAATAAGCTGTTTGGAATTGCTACTTTATTTTCAAGTTTTTATTCCTCTCTACCACACAAGTCTACTATTTCAGATAAGGAAAGCCATTACAAAAAAATGCAGCAGCTTTTCTTAGCAAAGCCACATATTTCACCTTTTAGTTTTCAACAGACATAATTTTGAACTGTCCTTGCCTCATTTTAACACCTGTACTCTTTACATAAGTGTTGTAATGCAGCACATGGAAGTAAAAGGCATTTGAACATCCTTAGTTTCTTTGCTTTTCTTTATAGTTTTGCACATACTTCCTCAACACTGCATTATTAAATATATTTGTAAAATTGAGGTTAAAAAATGCATCCCTTCAGCAGAAGGTTCACTTGGTGTGACTAGATAACTCATACCCTTTTGCAAAGGGTGTGTGTGTGGGGGGTTATCTTGCTTTGCATAGCTTTGATAATATGCACATATTTACTGACAGTTGGGTCTTGTTGGTAGGAGATCTGCAAATGCATGTGTGATCTGTTGTGGTTCTGAACTATTATGTGCTCTTTCTTTATATTCCAGTTAATCCTCCTTATTCTCTTGCTCATCCATTGGCTACTCCTGATCTTTCATTACATAGTACTTAATAAAAAGGGGAGAGGAGTAGAAAAAGACATGACTTAGTACTTTGCCATTTGGTTTATTTGGTACTTTTAAATTTTTATTTTCCAGTCACTGACAAGTGGAATTTTTTGTTACCTTTGAGACAAAAGTCCCTTGTTTGTAGTTTGATGCTTAGCCAGAACCTGGCCAAACCCCAGCACATTTATTCTGAACCTATATATGCAGAAGTGCCTTGTATCAACTGCTCTATTTGAATACTGGAAGTATAATGCCCCAAATCTGCTTTCGGATGTCATGGCAGCTATCACAGCAGCTGAAAATAAGGTTCACAGAGTAACTCTGTTGGTTTTTTTGGGTTTTTTTTTTTTAGAAGGGAGTGATGTACAGCTTGGAAAGGTATTTGGATGATACCAGTTAATCGCTAGGGGCATAAAGGGCCGCAAAGAATCAGAGAATGACACATTGTATTAACCTCTGGATAGTTCCACTTATTGTTTAACGGTGTCTTACGTAGCTAGTCTGTCAGACTTCAAGCTTCAGTTTGAGGAAGAATATTACTGATGGTCAGAGGGCATTCTCCAGTCTTACTCACACCCTGGAATCAGCTGCGGAGGCTGTTGTTTTCCGGTGGATGCACTCACATATACCTGCCTGCATGGGAAGGATTGATGATTCGGTCTTATTTCGTACGTCGTAGATCATCAGCATACACTAAATGTTGGCTCTAGAAGGAGCAGGATTAAACTGTTTGAATGTTGAATGCTCACAGTTGCTTGATTCTCAAGGTCATTATTGCATACGGTTGCTTTCAAATAATTCACAGTGGTTACTTGCTCATTTGCTGTAGATGGATTTATTTTATTTTTTTTTCCACCAAAGAAAGCTCTTTTGAGAGAACTTTTATCAGCAAAGTAGGAAATTATCTGGTGAATATTAATAAGCATGTCTAGTGCCTCATGCTTGAAAGTGAAGCTTTAAGTGTTTGATCCTTAGCTGCACTGCTGTCAGCTTGAGCCACTCAAGTAGATATCCTGAGTAAAACAGAGAAGGGGAAGGAAAAAGAAGAAAGGGGTGATTGGGGGTCATTACTTGAAACAAATGGCTTTACGTCTTGGAAGCGCAAAATGTTTAGCTCTCTGTTTTTGAGTGAATGAAGATCCAAGCCGCTCTCTTTGTTAGAGCACAACGTGGCTGCCAAAAGGTGAGGTACAACCCTGATACGGGCCCTTGCCTCCTGACTTTTCCTGCCCTGCAGCCAAACTGGCTTTGTGGCTGAGAGTTATCCCGACAGGAGGAGGGGAGAGGCCTCCATTTCCATGATTGTGAAGATCCTGTGGTTTTGACCACATAGGGGGAAAGGAAAAAAAAAAAAAAACCCAACAAAAACCTGCAGCTTTTCTACCAGCTTATGAATAGAATGAGAATGAGGTGAGCTTTGCAGCAATGCTTTATCCTGTGGACAACTGGGGTGGTTGGCTCCTGTTCCCACAATGCCTACTCAGGGCACTGCTCTTGATCCTCAGCGTGGTGCAGGGTTGGGCGAATTTCACCTTGAAAGCTTTAAGGTTAGTGTCTAGCGTCTGTGATTACATTTGCAATTCAAGTTAGTCTATTTTCTGCTTTTTAGCTTTTATTCAACTGAATTTAGTGCTTGTGAATGATGTGGGATTGTTATTTCTGGAGACTGAAATCTTTCATTTATCCCTGTAACAGATACACCTTAAGTAGTGGCAATGTAATCCTCCCCCTGTCCAACACTACCCCTTCCTGTGTGACTGATGCTGAAGAAATGTCTCTTAGAAGGCAGAATAATGTTCAGTTCTCATGTAGCAGTATTAATGAGTAGCTTTGCATGGATGAACTTAAGAGAAATCTGGAAATATCCATATTATGGAGTACTGGAGAATAAATGATGGTGACCAGCACCTGGTAGAATCAGTGCTGATTTTAAATGATCTACATAAAAATCACAGTAATGCAGATTGGTGGGGCACAGGATACCTCTGTCTAAACTTGACTTTGCAGCTATCTCAGAAACAAAGTAGTGTGTCTTGAGGTATTTGGGGAAAAAAAAGGGTATGTCAGCAGGAGTGTTTCTTTTGGGTTTTTACAGATAGATAATCCTAGCACATAAGAAAAGAAATAAAATAGTGGAACAGTAAATCAATTATTGGAATAATTAAAAAAATCATTACTATAATAAAGTTAACTTCATCTGTTCAGAAAGTCTGTAATATGAAAGTAACAGAATATGATGATGTTGTCTAAGAAAGGGGATTTTCTCGCAGGGCTGAAGTACGGAGGCGGTCAGAGAAATGATACCTGAGCTAAGCATCTGCCAATATGAAGCTGAAACTCATGGTTGGCATTACGTGTTGTGTTAAAATAGGGACAAAGGGTTGAATTCTAACTGCACAACTCTTGTGCAAGAAGTTTCCTAAACCCCCCCATCCAAAGCACAGAGTGCTGTGTTCATTTGACGTCATTTCATCCTCTTGAGATTTAAATGAACTCTTCGGTGGTAACAGGAGATTGTTTTCTGGTCTCAGGTGAGTAGGATGGAGCGTGGTATAATGGCAGATTCATTGGGCTAGAGAGAAAGTGAACACAACCACTCATACCTAAATTAGGAGACCCAGCTGTAAGGGAAGGCTTGGGTATCTCCTCCTAATTCAAGAACTTACGAACGTGGTAGCCTGTCAAGTTTCTGCGAGCCCGTGGAGTAGGGATAAAGTAAGAACCGTGTTCACTTTCTGATCCTGGAGGCAAAAAACCGTGAGATACTAAATGAAAAATTTCTTAGAGGTGTTTCTGGAGCATTCCTTCATCTGCCACTCTAGTTCCTATACATATCTATTTATATGTATACTCTGAAGGTTAATGTATACACTAAAAAGTAGGTACTCTTTCTTGAGTGGTTCTACAGGTGTATTTGAATCCTTCCGAGGACTAAGTGCCTCACATCTTGGGTGGGTTAAGTCATCTGTGAATAAAAAGGGGATACCAAATCCTGCAGATGTATTTGTAAGGAATGAGAGTTCTGCTGTATTTTGGTGATAGAGGTTTTACAGGATGCATAGAGAGCTTATGTTTTCAACCTTGCTGGAAGGTAAGCATGAAAAAAATGCCAAGTTCCTCAGCTGTGTCAACACCTGAGGCACTATTAGTCCTCTCCACCAGAATTTTAGGAATCACAAGGAGCCTGAATTCTGAGAGCTGTTAGGCCTAATGAAGTTCAGATCCTTCTAGGCTGCTGCAACTGTGTGGAGATAACAATTTTAAATTTGTGAGCCATCTGCAAGTCTCACTTTCAGGCTTAATGTATGGATTTGGATTTTCAAGTGCCTGTCTTAGTCAAATGAATGTGAACTTCACTAAAACCTGGAAGCTAAAAGTGTGAAAGACGATACAAACTTGGAATAGGAAGGCTGAGTTACTTTGCTATTTGATATTACTGAGCGTAGTGCTAGACTACTGTTTTCAGATTCTCTTTTCAGCCCAGAATTCTGAAAGACTTGTGGAAAAGTAAAGTAAGATTTCAGAAAAAAACAGCTACAAGGATGAATCTTTCTGGAAAGAAAGTTTCGTGTAGTAAGGAAACTTGGAAGGCAAGTTACTAAAATTGAAGTATGGAAATGATTTAAGTTCTTTTATAAAGTATGTTTATGGCGATGAGATATCCAGCAGCATGGAATTCTTTGTGGCACAGACAAAATTAACACAGATCTAGCTGTTTGAAGTTGAAGCTAGATAAATGAGTGTTAGAACTCGATGCGTGTCTGTAACTTGAAGCGCTTCAGCTTCAAGAAGGGCTGTTTTGAGAACGTGGTGAAGTCTCTAGATGTAATTTCTTGTTTGAAGTTTGCAAATTCAAGACTGGATGTCTTCCCAAAGGTGAGCGGTAGATCAAACAGAATTTTATGGACTGGATACAGAGGTTACTGTGGGCTCTCCAGTTTGTCGTGCAGGAAATACTCTAAACTCAGCTTGTGCAGGCAAAACTGTTGGTAAACGAGGACTTGATGTAACGTTTAGTGAGCTGATGATGCTGGGAAATGTCAATTCCCTTTCTTCCAACATCAGCATGCGATGAGCGTTTGTAAGCAGCTCTCCTGTGGTGCGTGTGGACACTTAATTGTTCTTGCATGGGAACCCAATTCCCCCTTATTTTTAACTCCTTAGTGTGACCTTTTCTTCACGGAAGAGATAAGCCTTCAGACCCTCCTGAGATGAGTAAGGAGCCCCTACTAACTTGATTATACACAGCAGGGAAAAAAAACCCAAGTCACTTAGTGATCCGTGGCTTTTGCATTGTCCATAGTACCAAGCCCGAGAGAAGAAAAGCTGCTTTTCCCGAGCCCTCTCTGAACACTGAAGTAATTTCAGCTAAGCTTTCCAGGCAGTTAGGAGAGTTGAGACAGGCTTTTCCAGGTTCAGCTGATTTGTTGCACAAATATGGCATACAGACTTCCACGTAGAAGCTGTTTCGATTGGTATTGCTTTCGTAGAACTGTAGTTTATTAGTTATCTATTTCATTTTCAAAAAATATTTTCTCTATTTGTATCACATGACCAGTTTAATGTTTTAAGATGTTTTCTTTTGTTTGTTGTTTGTTTTTGGTTGGTTTTTTTTTTGCAGCAAAACCAAGCAATTCCATGAGATTTTAGCAATCCAGAAATACTCTCAAGTAGTAACTGCTCATTTCAACCCAGAGACAGATGAGTGCCGAGCTGTGTTACGAGAGCGACAGATACATTCAGCTGAAATCAGGATTGCTTCATGAACAAACACCGGAAGGAATAAATTTGCATTGATTACAATTAGTGTCAAACTGATATCCTCGAAAATGTAATCTTAATTACAGTGCCGATTTAGGAGACCCTTAAGCACATGCTTAAGTATAATTAAGCGTATGCTTAGTCCTTCATTGATTTGGGGCCTCTTCACTAAAATATATGTACAGGACTGGCAGGCTTACTAGTAGGTGCTGTGAAGCACCTGACTGCTGGGCTCAGATCCCCATTTGTTTCAGTGTTAGAAGAAAAACCTGTTGGTAGTGATGCAGTTACTTAGTCAGGGGTAGCACTTACTGCTGGCTGTGGCTATGTCTGAAACACGAACATAAGCACATTAGGAATTGCCTTAACTAAACAATAAAGGAAAAAACCCAACAGCAACAAAAACCCCACCACCACAACAACAAAAAAAGAAAAGGAAAGCCTGTTTGGGTATTTATATAGGTCAACACTTATTTTCTTACGCACAGGACAAGTCAGGGAAAAAATATCCCTTGCAATTGCCACGATTTCTGTGTTGTTCAACGTCAGGATTTCTGTGTGAATAATCATAGCAGGAGGCAGGTGGAGTGTTCCTGTAGTGCTGGAAGCTTGACTTGATTTGACAGGCAGTGTTTTTTAAATCCAGACGTAATACTCTTTTGGTATTTTATTTATCTTGCACCTTTTTCTCTCTTTTATATCCTTATTTCCTATTTCTGATGTACATTATAAGACTCCTGAATTCATGTCCTGTTTCTTTTTAAGGCATTGCTCATAAACTCTGGGGTTGTATGGATCCGTCCCTTAGAAGGAAGCAAGTAACCATCCTCTGTTTAAAAAAAAATAAAAAGAATCAACAGCTGTTGACCACTGGGATCTTATTCCTACTGGTGACTTTCCATTACAGCTTTACTGACTTTCTTCATTTGAATTCTTAAAGCAAAATGTTAACGTAAATGTACACCTACGTTTATTTACATCTCTGAGGTTGAATTTACAAGGCAATTTCTTATTTTCAGCATATAACTACTAAAAAAGTCTCTGAAAGAAGTTAAGATTAGAGGCCATCTCAGCATATTTAGTTTTATATTGACACACTGTAGTTTCTGTTACCGTACGTCCTGGGTTTTCTTTAACATGCTCTAGCGTGATACTTCTCCTGATAAAAAATGTTCAGCCTCAACAAATGACTTCTGTTGATGACCCTGCCCTCTTGTGAATGTGGAATTAGTGAGTGCATTTACTTTCATTCTTACCTCTGCTGTCAGCAAATTATTTTTTTTGGCCATCTCTCTGGATCTAATGTCTTCTTCACAATGTTTTTAATGTACTTGGGGAAAAAAATCTTATCTTAGCTTCTTGTACAGTTTATGTCCATTTTCCATATTTGACTTATCTTTCCTTTCCTCATTTCAACTTCTCCCTGGTTTATATTGTATCTGAGGTATAGTGCCTTCTTATTCTTGATTACATTATGCAGGTTTGATTTCATCCAAGCTGGGATCCTGTTTCCCACGTATTCAGCCAAATGAAATGCGGACAGACTGAGCATATTATGCAGAAATACCTTATGAACAAACATTTCTTTTCCTTTGCTTTCACAAACCCTACACCTTCTTCATACTTGTTATTTCAAACTTTTTCTCTCGGGTCGGTCGGTTTGGTTGTTGCTTTTCATTTTCTGTTTTAAAAGCTCAAGTTCTACAAAACTCGGTGCCTTTAGATGCTTCATCTCTTTTCGGTGCATACTGTTACTTTTATCTCCCATGTTGCTATGGAATAAGCTGGTGATTTGATTCCCACTCCACTTCCTAATTAGGAAATGACTTTCTATCTTCCCTTAAGTCTAGGAACGGTGTGATTTCTAATAGTCCTTTATTGCGCATTGATTTATATCACGGCAGCTAAAAGCCAGCTAATAGTATCAAGGAAATTTTTTCCTTTCATAAACCTGTCTCGCTGATGGAGCAGGCTGTGTGTGGCATGCAAATGATCAGCTTGCTTGTTTTGTTATTTCACCTGTAACAGACGTTCACCAGTGTTTGAGGAAAATCGCTTCAATTGATAGCATCAAGGAGATGACTTTCATCTGTTTCACTCTTGTGCCACGAGCGCTGCTGATTCCCGAAGATTTAATCGGATGCGTACGTTGTCGAAGGCTGATGGAAATGCCCAGGCAAGACACAGAGTTTCACATGGAACTGGAAGAATACATTTGGGAGTCAAATCGACATTGAGAAGTAGGGGTTTTTTTTTGGGCTGGATGAAGGATGTGAAAGAATCGTGTTGTTAAGAGCAGAGTTTTACTTAGCTTGTCTGTGAAAATATCCCTTTGTATCCTCAGTGATTGGATTACGCCTGAAATGAGCAACGTGACGTTCTGTTGCTGATCAGAACCCAAGTGGGGCTGGTTCAGTGTAGCTGCACATGCGATCGGTAGCGTTGTGTCTGCGACTAGATTTTTGACTCCAAAAATAGCAATAGGTGGCACTCAGTGGGATACCTGCAGATTTCACTGCTGCTTAGAGTCTGCGTTTTGGGTACATCTCCGACGGTGCCTGGATTTCTCTGGGAGTCTGAAAGGAGGTGCTCTTAGCTGCAGAGAATAGGCTGATGCTCTTTTGTACACGGGTAACCTGCTCAGACTGCACAGGAGAAGGGGAATAAACCCTTCACCCCCCCATAACAGTACTCTGCATCTAGGCAGTAGCTTTCTGGTGATGCTAACATTGTGATCCAATCAAGAAAGTCTTAAGTTTTAAAATCTGATCAGCATCAGCTGAGTCAGCACCATTAAAGATCAGCCTTATGAGTAAACAGTACTTGATTATAATGGCTGGTATTTACAGGCTTGGAGGGGGGGTTGGCGGGGAACAGGACAGTGAAATCTGTGAATCTGCTAATCCTGATCTGTAAATCATTCTTTTTTCCTCTCGAGTGCACTGCTGCCTTTGATCATTTGTAAGTTAGCATCTTTCTAGCTCTGCTTCCAAATCTCAGTGCAGTTAAATTAGGTCTCCGGTATAACTGTAGGGAGTGTGTTAGTGAGAAAAGTATTGTTGCTAGAAGTGTGCAGAAGTATTTCCAGAGATACCAGGTATGGGGCAAAAGCAATGTTCTTGCTTCCTCCAAACCTTCTGTTTCCTTGAGCTTGAAGTGACTGCGAGGTTTTTCAAGCATTCCTATTCACTCGTACCTAGCTGAGTGCCTGTTTGAAGCTGTGGATCCCCTGTGATGCCAAGGTTTCTTGCTTGTATTGTAGCATAAGAGAAAAATTACAAATTGCTATGTGGCTGATAACCTGAAAGGTCTTGAGGAGAGCGGAAAATTGGCTTTGAGGTACAGTTATCAGTTGTGCTGTTTTCAGGATATTAATTTGATGTGTTTCACTTGAAAGATTAGTGAATAAGCGATGTCCTGTCATCTGCTCATTGTAACATACTTTGAAAATTCCTTTTCTTTCTAACAGGGATGATGGGTAACAATTTTCTCCTCGTGTGTTTGTACGTTTGTCTAGCTGAACAGGTTCCTTTTACTTTTGTGAGGACTGCCAGTAAATGACTTTAAGATATACATTTTTTTGGGGGGTAAGAATTTAAGAAAAAAACCACACCAAACCAAACTGACAAAGGCTAAGCAAAAAAAAATAAATGCTGTGTAAAGTATCAATTGGCTCTCTCAGAGTACTCCTGAGTATGAATATGTCCTTTCCCCCTGGTGCCATAGTCTTGACCACAGATAATAACAAACCGTGTTAGATCCTGCTGAATGATGTTGCTAGGGGTCGTTGCAAGCCCTAATGAAATTCTCAAGGCAGGCATCCAAAACTCTACCTGCTTTAGGTACTGCAAAATTCTGGCTGGAAACTTTAAAGTAACCGAGAAGAATATGAATACTTGAAAGTTTTCCTGGCTGAGATTGCCAAGTGAGCATGCTCTTCTATAAATTACTGTTTGATACAAGTGGATTTTTTGCTGTTTTCAAAGGGACTTTGGTAAGATTTGTCTGCTACTATCAAGACATAGCTCTGTGATTAATGAAATGGAATAGCGGGGAAAGAAAAAATACCCTTTGACACACAAAACTAAAATGTAAATTATCAGACCTCTGATGAAACAGCCTACAGTGTAAAATGTGTGTTTGCCTCAGTTTCATTTCACATCCGTTAAACAAAGCTGCAAGGTTTACACTTTCTTTAGATCGTTTTATGCTGACGTATCAGTTTTCTGAAGAGCTGTACTCCAGTGGGTGAAAGAAATGTTGTACTCGGTCAAAACTAATAATTGTTCATCCCAACATGGCATTAATGAAAGAGATTCCACTCCAATTACAAATATAGTTGAAAAATAGTGTGGCACTACAGCCTTCAAAACAAAAAAAAAAACGTGGGGTGAATTTTGGATAGCGGTTGAAGTTTTACATCGTGGGTTTATTTTGCTTATCGCATTGCCCAATTAATTGTGTGTAAAATAAATAGATTTCAGTTAATTCCCTACTGAAGTGGTAGCTGTTAAATGGGTAGGAGATTTTGAGTAGTGTTTTTAAGTGATAGCAGTGTGTGCTGGCTTGGATCAGAGGGGTTTTTCTGACCACTTAGTTACTGAGGACAAGAGCAAAACTTAAGAGCAATGTCACACAAATTGATTGAAAAGTTATTTTTCCTGATGTTGCTCTTACTCTTTCTAAAGAACTTCCCCTGGGTTTTGCTGCACATGAAGCTGATTCTTAAGAACCAGAGTATGAGCTGATACAGTCTGGGACACTGAGGCCAGTCCTTTTCCATCACAAGTGCTAGACACATATACAGCTCTACAAGGACGTGTAGACCCTTCCAGTCACGGGGCACAGACTTCCTCCCTCCTTGTCATCTTTCTACTGTGCTCACTTGCAGTCTGTAACTGGTCCAGGTCTTGGAACAATAGGTCAAATTCGTAACAAAAACTGTGGCTGCCAAAGGGGGAGAGCTTGATCCATGAATGCTCATGCTCATAGAAGCTGAAGAATATTGGTAACGCCATTCAGGTGGCCTGAAGTCATTCTCCTAAGGCTGGTGCCTTAAGAATAAAAATAGGGAGATTACTTGGTACAATTGGTACGTTTTATTAAGCTTTGTCGCACTGGTGGGGCAACAAAAGAGAAAGGATCGTGGATAAGAGTGTTCAGCTGATACCTCCTACCCTGCTCTTTATGCTTCAGGTCTGACCAGATTTCCCCTTTAATAGAGGGGCAGAACAGGCAGGGACCAGTCACAGAGTTTGACCCCTTTGCAAAGGAAGGTATTTCTCCTGCCTTGGCTTGTCCTTAGGATATACTCACTTCTGATAATGGCTTGGAGTTAACACACACACACCCCCACACACACACCCACACCCCCTTTTTTTTGTGGTGCTGATATACATAGTCTGGTCCAATCTGCAGCCCATGGATTTCAGACTGAAAACATACCTTGGACAAATAGGGATGACACAGTCCTTTTGAAGCAGCTCTAATTTATTGGGCCAGCCTACGCCAGTTGCATCCCCCTTCCTCTGATTTCTCCAGTTCCGCGATCCCTGCGTCTGTGCCAACTCAACCTCTGCAGAACTTCTCAAGAGGGCAGCCCAGGGCCCCTCTTCTGCCTTCAAGCCACTTGCAGCTTGAGAATTTCCTTAGATGGGGGGAAAAAAGAAAATTCCTTCGCATCTGTCAGCAAGTCAGTCATTCAGGTACTGCAAGTTTATTCATCATTTTGACAACGTGCAGTGTATTACTTGATATTCATGTTCTGCCCAGGAGATTATGAAAGCTATAGGTGTATTCAATTAGTGAAGCAAAAGAAAATCACCAGGCAAGATTTCTCTGTAGCTGAATCTGCTTTCTAAAATATGGGAGCTGTTGATGTGTTATCCGCCTACTGAAATAAAAATCAGCTTAGCAATATGTAAGATTAAGTCCTGTTCCTGGGTCATAAGGATGCTCAGATTTGGACATTCCAAACTGAATATTCAGCCTGCCTTTGACAGAAAGAGAATTTTGCTTAGGAGCAAGACATACTTGAAGACAGTAAAAGATCAAAGAAATAGGTGGGATTCTTTCTGATCAAGGTGAGAGTGCAGAATGGCTGGTGGAGCAACGTTCTGCAGGTCTGACAGCTGTAGTTTGAGTTGCAAGAGATGACCAAGGCATGTCCTGGCTCCTAGCAGTAGAGGAGAACAGTGACTGTGACTACAGATGACAGCCTGCCATGCTGCCTGATGTCAGCAAAACCAAACCAGTCTTCTTAGTGGGTCTGGAAAAAAAAAAAACCAAAGCAACAACCAAACAGCCAGTGCAGACCACGTGGCAAAAATCAAAGCAGTCACACAGAGGCACAAATTGTCAGATGCTGTGTGCAGTAAAGCAAACCAAAACAGAGCAGATGGATGCAAGAAGCACACTGAATCCTTGGGTAACCCAGAAAGATGCTCGAGCTTATGGAATCAAAAAGGGATGTGTTTAATGTCAGTTCATACCTCTTACTGATTAATTTTTCAGCCTAGGACTTATCTTTTTCAAGTAAAGAAATGTCAGTTTTACAATGCCTTTAATTTCAGCAGTTTTCAGGACCCTGATCACATGATAGTGACTACTACAAGCTCAACAGTGCAGTTTCAATTGAAGATGTGCAGGCTGTAAGAAATCTGTGCATTTCAATAACAGACTCTTCAGAAATGCATTATTTTGAACTTCAGGCAGCACTTTGTCTTTTTTCATTCTCAGAAGCTGTTTGCCCTTTATCTTTCCTATGTGTTGTTGTAGCATCCTATAGGAAGTGCCTTATTGTATGTTACGTAAGGGAAATTGATGGTGTAGAACCTTCTTCTAAACAGGTGAAAAATAAACCCCGTAGGAAGCCTTATTTATGGTGAGTAAGCATGCTTGGCTTAAATTCATCTGATTTGTTTTCCATTCTGGTTGCTAATAGCCTCTGTGGCATTTCAGAGATAAACCAGCCCAAGTGCTTTGTTTTGATGGAATACAATAGCTGGCTTGCAAAATACATAAAAAAATAGAATAAAGAAAATTTTCTAGTTGTGAAAAAAAGAACAAAACAAAAACTGTCAAGTCCTTCCCTGGGAAGAATGGTATTATCAGAGTTTGTCGTAGCTGAAGGGAGCCTGCTTCTTAGAAACACACAGCAGGATGGGCTCGCTGAAATGTTAGCATTTGTTGAGCAGAAAGCTGATTTTCCACGAGTAGAGGAGGTTGTGTGATACAGCAGCTGGATTTTTCCACAGAGGAGAAGCAGGAAAGATCTGTTAAGTTCTGGAAATGTTCACACCGTGCGTGAGCCACTGGGGCAGCACAATTAAATATTGAGGTCCCAGTTGTGAAGCCTAGGACAAAAATAACGTGAATGTGCAGACTTTTCTCTCTCGATGTGACTGAAATCCTCGAAGTGATGAATGGGATTCAGACAGATGCCTGCAATGAGGCTGGCTGCAGCCAGTTCCATATGTGGGCACTGGGACTGTTGCTTTCCAGAAGCTATAGGAAGAGCCAAGGCTGGCAGCCATGGTTTGTGGGAAGTCTTAAACTATCTTCTCAGTAGTCTTGAGCCTGGACCCTGTAATATGTACCCAGGCTCTTGTTCAGGGCACAGGAGAAGTGCCAAGTGTTATAATGGGGAGCACTTTTACATCATTAATGCAGCAAGAATCACGTGAAGGTGCCAAAGAAGAGTTAAGTAGAAGAATGAATTGGTGCATTTAACAATAAAAAATAATGGAGTCGTATAATGGAACATAAAAGAAAAAAGTAATTAAAACAATGGAACATTTCCCATGTTCAACCATCATGACTGTTGCCAAACAGAAATGGTGAAGACTGAACTCAGAACAGGAAACACGGTCTTAAAAGTAGTTTTATTTTCTCTATTCTGGTGTTTTAGAAGGGTTCCTGAACCCAAATCTCCCTGGGGGAGAAGTGCATGTCTAAGTAGCATTAAATAGAAGGAAGTGTAGTGTTGTAACTAATTTACAGCTAATAAATGACTCAGATCTAATTCTTGCCTGACTTGTTTGAAGTCAGATGGTGCCTGATGATGGGCTGGTGCTTGGCACTTGTAGTCTAATTGTCTCAAAGCTTCTCTGGAGTTTTGCAACTTAAAACAGTAATGAAGTTGAATACTTCATTATACTTCTCTATGTTTATAACTAGTTTATAAGAGTTAACTCTTATCCTGAAGGGTTAATTCAAATTCACTGATATATATTAATGTTACTTGTCATCTAGGCTAACGTAAGTTGAATTCTACAGCTGGTTGTATCTGGTACTTAAGTTACAAACACAGTTGAGGTTGGAAGGGACCTCTGGAGATTGTCTGGTACAGCCCCCACTACTCAAGCATCGTAAAACTCACTTGCTGATAGGCTGAGCAGGACTGGACTGGGAATCCAGATCTTACTTCTAGTTCAGTCATGCTCTGTTTACAGAATTCTGTTCTTATCTGGACAGTTAGAACAGAACCAATTCTGTTCATTGATTTTACTTTTCAGCCAAGTCTCTGCAAGTAACCACACTTTCTGACGTCGACAGCATATTGTTGCAGGCAGTGTCTGCTTCTAGTGATGCTAATGCTCGTTGTTCAGAGCTACTACTGAGGATTGGTGTGCAGAAAGGCTCTTGCTCCTGCGCAGACCAAGGTCACTGCTAAATCTTGTGCATTGAAGGTGCAAAAAGCCAAAGGCTGCACTCGTGGGGAGTGGGGACCCTAAGCTGACCAACAAGGGATTCGATCCCGTATATGTCATATTCCCTATAAAGCTGAGGGACCAGAAGAGATTTTATCTTCAGTCCCAATCCATGTGTTCCTGAATCCCAGTTCCAGAATCCAGCTGCTGAATCCAGTTGCCATCTCCTGCTGAGTAGAGTTTGGGACTTCCCCGATGCCCGCTCCACAGCATCAGTGTTGACGGTGATGTAATTCCTGTCGACAGGGTTGGGTTCAGCATTTCTTTTTGCATACATTTGGGGTTTTTTGTGGTGTTTTTTTTTTCCATTAAAACTGTTTTAATTTTCCAATCTACAATTCTTTCTCTTACTCACTTCCACAAGGGAGGGGAGGAAGGTTAATAGTGTATGTCTGTCATTCATCTAGTGGCCAGCTCAGCCCTAACCCTTGACAACCCACTACCTTCTCTTTTTTTTTTTTTTTTAAATATGCTGAGGGGGAAGAGAACCCAGGAAAATATAATCACTTTTGAGTTTCAGTATCACAGACACATTTCTGGTTTATATACTTGATTGCCAGCTAGATAAATGGAAGCTAGAGTTCCAGTTCACACTGTCTGCATCAAAGGAAAACAGGCAGGCAGGAAGCAACTGGAGGTGTCCAAAGAGATTTCTGTAACATTGCTAAGGGCAGAGATGAAGATGCTCCTAAGGACAGCAGTAGGATTGGTTTTATAGTGAAAATCTAATGGGTGAGATAGGAAAAAAGCAGCCTTTAGTTATGGAAGGTCTTCTGCAAAATAATCAGTAGGGGATAATCTGCCTTCTCTCTCTTAGCACTGTGTGAACAAAGAAAACATCCTACTCTGTGTAGTACTCTCCAAATTATGTTATGATCTGCTAGCATTTCCTTCAGGTTCTGTAAGCTGTT
The DNA here is from genome assembly GCA_025331215.1 of Actenoides lindsayi. Lineage (NCBI taxonomy): Eukaryota > Metazoa > Chordata > Aves > Coraciiformes > Alcedinidae > Actenoides > Actenoides lindsayi. The sequence continues at coordinate 25,254 of WTSP01003135.1, forward strand.
GATAAATACAGAACGCTGTTGGATTTATATGAAAATTCCTGCTTACAAGGGTGGTTTTTTTGTACCCTGCTGACAACTTTTCTGAAAAGTGGTTTGTTTTTTTTTTTTAGCAAACAGCAAAACCTAATGTGAACAGTACGTGCTGCCATTCAGAACTGGTAGCAAACTAGGTGTTTACAAGGAGTGGATAATTTAGCCCAGTGCCTACGTACAGCAAGAAAACTAGATGCTCATGACATTTTGTATCTAATTTTTCTTTGAAGTCCACGTTATATGCTTATGATGCCCTGATCCCTAGGATGCTTTCGTTTGGCCGGTGTCCACTTGAATTCCTACCTTGAACTTAAACCTCTGTGAGGTGAGGATATTTTGATTGAAATAAAGCTGACAAGACTGCGACCTATCTGTAAAGCATCGACATGGTACTGTGCCAGAATTCTTTCAGCCTGCTGTGTATGAGCACTTAATTCAACCACCATCTCTAAAGAACAGCCTGATAGAAAAAGAAAGCGATATTTGAAGCATCATTTTTGTCTTAAGTCTGTTCATAGTGGTCGTAGAATCCTGACTTTGAGGGTTTGGGCTCCATGAAGGATGGCACCTTGTTGGATAGCCATGTCCTTTTTCAGGTCCCCTAATGTAACAGATCGTATTTGTAGGGTTTTCATTTGTCTTTAGGCAGCAGAAACATAATTCACAGAACTATAAGGTAAACATACTGGTTAGTTAGTATGGAAATCATAGTTTTTAGCTAAATGCAGTCTGAATATAAAATGTGACCAATGCATCATTGCAATTTACGGTCCAATTTCTTCAGATTCCTGTGGCAAAGGGATTATCTATAGCATTTAAATGGACAGGTAACTATTCCTACTGGGGAAGGTTAAGATGATATAGTGAAATCTACAGAGGGGGCTTCTCCTGAAATTGATAAACAGGTTATATTTTCCAAATCTCTGTTATTCCACTATTTACTTACTAAACCAAATATTTATATTTTTTATCTTAATCTTATTCCTCAAAAAATAGTAACTCTCCTGTGAGGAAGGTGTGCTGCAGAAGTTGCAACACAGCTTTTCTCTGGTGAGGGCCATGTGATCTGTTGACTGGAGAAGTCTGCTCATCAGTTTGTGTCTACCTTTGTTGTCAGAAGTGAGATATTTCAACTGTGGTTCCCTCTTTTTTGCCTTAGCTCCAGTGGTATCGTGAAAGAGGAGCAGCTGCTGACTGCCAAGCTCAGTGAGGAGCTCAGAATCAACCTAAATAACAGTAGTGCCTCTGAATTTTGCTGTCTCGAGAAGAGTCTGTGTCTGCAGTTGTTCACACAGGCACGTGAATGCTTGGACTTGTTAAGAAGTTGAGGTTTTGACCCTTTTTTTTTTAAAAAACACCTGATTTTTTAAAAAAACCCACTCTGATTATAGCAGAGGGTACTACAGTTCTTTTTGGCATGTTTACTTTGACCTGGCTTCGGCAAAGAATATAGCAATTATGAAGATAATATTTAATTTTATGGAAATCAATTTACGTTAAAATTTCTGTCAAAAGTAAGGATGAGATTATCAGTTTGGCTCTTTTAGGTTCAAGATGGAATGCCTTTCTCCTTCCTTCTGCGTGCTGTTCCTCTGTATTGGAGGGCAGGAGGAAGGGAATGAAAAGTTCAGCTACTGACTTGTGTTCCAGGAATTTACGAGGAAAAATATCTCGTGTAGTTTTGGAACTTTCCGGCGACGGTTTTATTTGTACTGCTCCTATTTGAATTTGGAAGCAGAGCAAGTTTGGTGGTAATTACCTCTAATGTTGTCTTGGGAACTGGCATGTATACGTTTTGCACGCTTCAGCAATCTTTTCCCTTCCATCTGAGAAACGAGACCGTTAGCTGTCATAGTGCTGGTTTTTAAAACGTATGGAAACAGGAATTAAGACACAAAGCAATGAGTTGTTTGCCCAGCGCAACGGCGCTGAGTGTGAGAGAGGGAACATTATTTAATTGTAATTGTTGGGGTTTCTTGTTGTGGTTAAAGGAGACAGTTTTTTTTTTAAATGTGTTTTTCTCAGCCCGGTCTTCTCAATATATCGGGGGGGGTTTTGTCTTCTGGAAATGGACTTTGCAACTTAATCCCTAATTGGGTATTTGTTAACATTAAAAAAAGGATGCGGTCAGGCCCCATTGAATATGATGATTATCCATAGGTAAATTTATAAGATGTTATCATTGTAATATTTAAGTGCTGCATAGATAATCAGAAGGCTTATTCTGGAGTAGGCAAGTGGTTTCTATTGCAGAGCGCGTTTTACGTGAAACCAGTAGGAAAAAAAAAAATAACACCAGTGTTCATGGGATATTAGGACTACAAGCAATGTTTCTGAATAATGCAGCTACACGAAAAATATGCTGTTAAATCAGTGCACTGTCTTTCTGCCCAGATACTGCTAAACTCGTCCAGCAAACAGCTTCGGCTCTTTGAAGTTTTTAGCAGGTGGAGGAAAGTATGATCACCGTATGATCGAGCAGATCCGGAGGATGCCTGAAGAAGTCATCTGGTCCATATTTTCTCTCAGAGTAGATTCAACTTTGTGTACGTTTCGGTGAAGAATTTTTCTCGTTGGAGACCTCTACGGGTACCATTGTGTAATGATTTTTTTTTTTTAACCAATTGCCGTTAAGAAATGTGCTTTAATGACCACATTAAAACTTCCTCCTTTCAATTCTGTTTCTCCTTTCCCCCCCGAACTAGGTAGGTTAGATGGAGGTGTTTATTGGATGAGTGGTCATTCCCGTTCCTGCAGTCTGCTTGTTACCATATCATCCTATAGGATTTTGCTGGATACTCGATGTGCCCTCTCTAGAAATTTGCCTGGAATTTTTTGTAATGCTGTTTCAGAATGTTAACACTGTGAATTACATACAGCCTTTACAGATACCCTAAACGTATTCTTTCATATGCATTTTTAACAGCTACAATACTCTGTTCCTACTTTAATCCATTTCTTTTCTATGAAGTCAATAAATACGTAACTATGAGCGGATTTTGTGAAAGAGATCCAAGTATAAAATGACTGTTAAAATATCCTTGTACCCACGCAGTGCTTTCTTTTTCACTGTCGCTCTGCTGATCTCAACCAGGTAAGCTGGCTCTGACAGTCGTGGTTCTGTGTTGCCCTCCCCTCAATACCTTCTTTTTATGGATGTTTGTGATGCTGCCGTTGTGTTTACCTGTCAGACCTGTTCTGCTTAGACAAGGAGACACAGCCTGTGTGGCAAGCTTCAGATCTTAATCCTCGCGTAATCCTTCATACTGTTGGGGTGAGAGTCAAAAGGTAAACTCCTCTCTCTGTACCAGGCTCATCCCTCTGCTGCAGTTTGAGATGCGTTATAGTCACGTGGCAAGACTTTCCCAGCACTGCTTGAATTCAGCTTTTTGAGTGTTTGGCAGGCCTGTGAGGACTCTGGTAGCTGGTTATGTGGCATTTTAAGTTGACTTTGCAATTTGTACTGCTCTCCCAAGTACAAGTCTCAACGTCTACATTCCTCATAAGGTTTTCCAGCCCTTCCTCACCTTTGTCATGTTTCTTGGTTTCAGGGGGTGTGTGTGTTGGTGTTTACTGTTTTTCCAGACAATCCTTGTTTTCCTTTCTTGCAGGATGCATTGTCAAAAATGTATGCTGATTCTCTTAAATACTTGATACTAGTCCTATTAGATAGATATATTCTAAAGAAAATGGAACCAGGTTCCATATTGCTTAGAATCCGGTAGACCCCTATTTGTCTTAAGACTGCAAAGAGATCTAGAATATAGCTTGGGGTTTTTTTTCCCCCCCAAAAATTGTTTGTCCACATGAAACATCACAATTTTTCATGGAATGGGTTTTGCTGAAGAGTGTGTGCTAAAAAAACCCCAACACATCGAGTCTTTGAAAAAGAAATGAAGTATAAAATCCTCTTACTTGCATGTAAAGAATAAAAAGGCTTGTTTTCAGCAACACCAGGACTTGTCTATCTTGACTTCTAGCCTAGATTTAAACGAAGGCTCCTTTCTCAGTTTTCTGAATGCCGTGCTTCCAGATCTTTCCTTCTCTATTTGTCTCAAACACTGAGAAAGGGTTTGTGCCAAGTGTAGCTCTGGCTTAGGCATTTGTTATACTAGTACCTGGAAAACTTTGTATTTCTGATGTGTGCTGCCCAGGCTTGCCAGGCTGGTCCCTCTGTTTGTAGAGTCCTTCAACTGCTTTCCCACTTAACAGGAATGGGCAAGTTGCTGAGGTGGTTCTCAGATTCCATTATCTAACCTGGACCATAAAAATAGGAGGAGTTTTTGAATGCTGTTATTTATTATAACTAATACGCTACCTATAAATCAAATTATAATGAAATATTCAGTAACAGGATTGAAATATTACCAAGTCTTGTTTTCTTTCTGGGTTGGCTTTTATTTCAAGTCAGCTGTCAAGGCAAAGCTTTCCTCCAGCTCTGCTCTGCGCGATGTTGTTCATTCCAACTCTGAAGGCAACACACAAAGTTATTCCAGAAATCTGTCAATAACATAGGTAGAGTGCCCATAGTTTGTACTGGTTTTGTCTGTATTGTTTCCTATAGATTTCTGCTGAAGTACCTCCTGTGGCCTGGAAAAATGCAATCTGCACTCTGTGAAGTATTTTACAGAACGGTTCAAACTGTTTATTGGAAACATTTTGACATAGTTTGTAAGGAGCCTTTGAGAGGTCTTCTGTTTCATCCTCCAGTCAAGCTGTTCATACTTATTCTGTAAGATGGAACAAAAAAAATACTGTGGTTTTGAGTTTGTTGTGGGTTTTTTTCCCCTTTTTCTTTTTTTTTTTTCCCTTGGTTTGTTTGTTTGTGTTTTTCCCCCATTGGAAAAGTAAGAAAAAAAAGCACTTTTTTAAGCTATAGCTTATGTTACCTACTTCTTTTCTTGTCTGACATTATAGGGGTGATTGCAGGTAATCAGAGGAATAGGTTTATGAATTGTTTCCATAACTAAATTAGGTACACACACACATATATGCCCATTCACATTCTACGTCTATGGTGCTCCCATTAAAAGTGGCCTGGGAGTGAAAGAAGACAATGGAAAGGACAGAATTTAGTGTTTCTGTATTTAGAAGAGGATTGGGAAAATGAAAATCTGAACAAGGTAGGGAATGCCTTACGTAATTTAGCAACTCTTTACCATTAGCCATTGCAGTCAGTTATTAAATCTCCCAGTAACCTAAAAAATGAGAGCAGCTTAATGTTTCTTTTCTTCAGTCTTGTCAAAGAAACGTTTATCTTCTGTACCTTTTTAGGAAGATAATTAGACGTAATAATCCATCATTCAAGTGCGTGTTTATTGTCTTCTGTCAGGCAATGTGGTTGTTCACCCGGTGCCTCCTGCAAATCTTAGTGTAATAATGGACTTTTAACAGTCCATCTATTGCATGAAGCGTGGTTCATATTCTTCCCTAAATTTGGGGGCACGAGGAAGATTCTTGTACAATAATGAGGTTTTTAACATTATGGCTTTTAACACATAGATTGCGTTGTGATTTGAAGTGACTTAGGCTGACAGTGGTGAAGAGCTCATGAGACATTTTACACTGGCTCAACAAATCCACAAATCCATTGTGTTTATTGACACTGTGAGCTGGAAGCTGTGGCTTCAGCTTCTGAAAGAATCCCGGATCCCTTATAGCTTGAGTTAAAAGACCTGATTTTGTAGGCTTACAATTTTATGTTCTGCAGGCAGTAAAAGACTCATAGAAGTCTTCTGTGGTCTAGCCACAAGAGGACAAAAAAAGCCACAGTGGTATCAGTGTGGTTTACAGAGGCACTGAGCTTTAGTTAGAGGACTTGTGATTAAGGTTTTTGAAGAGTAATTACTTGAACTAGCCTATTTGATTATGCTGATGAGTTTGTGCTTTGATATTATAGATGTTAATATCCCTCGGCTCTCTATGGAAGTGACCTAAAATAATTCTGGTCCCTTTTAATGACTATGACTCCATCAAGCTTTTGTGCTCCCTAGAAATTATGACCATCAACCTCAAAGGGACAACTCTGAAATGACTGCTCTTTGCTGCAACCGGTCATGGCTTTCAGAACCGAGCGGATGAGAACAGCCATAGCTGGCACTGGTTTAGAAGGGATAAATGCCTGATGTGATTCATATTTCCTGCAGTTAACAAAGGAGAAAAAGGGAAATCGAGAAACAAAAATCTAAATTAGATTCTGGGCATGGAGAAAGTGATTTTCTTTTGTTTTTAAAGCGCTATCACGGTCACAGGCTCTACTATTTGAACCGAGATAAAATATCAAAATGCAGAGCCTGTTTAGTTAACTTAAATGGATTTACATTTTCATATCCAATCTCAGTAGTAGAGACCAAAATTTTCTCAAAATGTTGTGGATTTTTTTGTTTGTTTGGTCTTTTTTGTTTCTTTTTGAATTTTTTAAATTTTTTTTTTTTTTTTAAAGAAGATGAATCCTAGACTTCAATTCCAGTAGGCCTGACCTATGTGCTGAGATTTGAATATCTCATCTATCTTTACTCTGGGCAAAACACTGTCCACTGCCTAACATTTAAACGCCTGCTTATTTGGTAAAGAGTTTGTCATCTTCGTTGACTCGGTGCTGGACTTCTGTCTGCAGTGCAAACGTGGATTTGCTGTTAACATGTAAATATTATTTCAAGGTATCAATGCAGGTAACGCAAGTGCCTTCCAGCAGGTCATGGAGATTTCCCTCTCTGGGTTGGGAAAGCCCGGTGCAGAGTAGCTAGAGCAGCTTGTATAAACTATACAGAGCGTGTCAGAGCTGGGGGAAGGTGTTAAAAATATTCCGAGGTGCCACTGTACCAAAACTTACTGCTGACTTGTGAAACCCCTTAGCAGATGACGAATCGGAATAAATGTTTTAATGACAGTACAGATTTGAAAAGGAAACCCAATGGCTTTGCATTCTGGCTGGCAGCCTGCCCCCCAGCTTTGCTGGGCTATCTGGTTTCTCCTAAAGCTTCTTCTCTAAGTGGATTATACAGGTCTTGCTCTGAAAATCTCAGCTGGCTTGCTCAGTATATGTATTTTTTTCCCCCAGCTTTGGTTGCCGTGAAAGTTGCACATGCCACAAGCGTGAGGGGGGAGAGTTTGCTCTGCATTTGATGGGGGAAGACATTTGTTCTTATTCCTTTGTCAGGTGCTACTCTCTCAGCTACGGCACAGCCAAGGGGAGGAGAACGGGTGCATTTTCCTTTTTTCCAAGACAGTGTCCATGAACAGGTGAATTTGCTGTTCACGTGCTGTCACGTGTCTCTCTCTAGTGGCATCAAGATCTTCACGTTCTTTTCTAGTGGCATCAGTATGTTCATACTTATATTTTGCATTTTAAATGACTGTGAACACAAACTTGGTGGCTGTTACATTGTGCTGCGAGGTTGACTAAGATTTACCCCAAGATCGCTGTTATCCTACTAATATGATTGCCCATTTGTATCTTTTGCCTCCTTCATTCATCTTTAAGACAAGCTAGGAGAGGGTATGGAGCAAGCTTGGCTCGCAGCGAATGCCGTGGCAATCACAGAGCTGTTCTAAACTTTTTTTTCCAGTAAGAAAGGAAAAAAGGAAGAAATATTTAGACGGCTGAATGTCAGGAAGAGTAAACCCAGTCACAAAAGGAATGCAAATTGAAAATAAATCAAGCAAATAGAGAGTTTAGTTTTATTATTATGCTGTATAATCTGCTGTCATCCCTCTTGGGGATTGCTTGGTTCATAAATGGGGGACAGGCAGTCTTTGTATTAGGATATCAGTTATGCACATGTATTTTTTCAGCACGTTTTTTCTGTTCTCAGAGGGCAGAGGTGGCTCAGCTCAGGACGTGTTTGCTAAAGAAGCATCGCCTTCAAGGTATTTAAAAGAACGAAAAAAAAATAAAAATCTTTGAAATCTTTGCCAAAACAGAACTATCTGGGATTGCTAATTTGCATCTAAGATGTATGCGTAGCATTTTTGCAAGGCATTTAATTGAATTTTTGAAGTACTGTTGTTTGTGGTGTTACTTTAGATTGCTAAGGATGTATGTTCAATCCAAAAAAAAAATCAAAAAAAAAATCTGGCTTCTCAATATGAAAGGTCAGATTCTGAAACATTTACCTTAAGAAAATGGTTGGATTCCAATCTAGTCTCTTTTGAAGTTAATAGGTTTACTCACACAGTGAAGTGCAGCTGAGGGTGAGGGTATGAAGATCTCTGCCTGGCTGTGAGGTAGAGATCTATTCAACATGTAGCGTTCACGGGCTCTGTAGCACTTCCAAAAAGTAAAAAAAAAATTGTCTGTGGTATTTTGCATTATTTTTAAATGTCATCTCTTAAGGAGAAAGAAAAAAAAAAAAAGAGAGAAAAGAAATGAAGCCACAAACAAGGAAAAAAAAATCTTCAGGAGATCAGCGTTCGAGTTCTGAGAAGGTACATTTTGAGATCCAAATGTACCATCTGCCTGTGAATGTGTGTGACACTTGGGAAGTGCTGTGAGACAGCCTTTCTTTCAGTAGCACCCACTTAAAGATGGTGCCTTAAGGCTATCATTGCTTATTTAATACTACTTAGACTTCTCTGGTCTGGAAATGGAGCTAGAATTCTCGTAAAGGACAGATTTCACTGTGAAGACTCTGCTGGTTTTGCTGTGCTAGAAGAATAACACATCTTGTAGGGTTTTTCCAGTGCTTTCCCATGCTTCCTTCAGCATAGCCTGGTGAAATAGTAAGCAATATTTGCTTCGTTTTGTTACAGACTCCAAAACAGGTCAAATAGTCCTTTAAATTCATAGATTTTGAAGTCGTCTTTATTCTTTATCTAATGGGATCAATGGCAAATTGCAAGTGCAGTGTTAGAAATTCTGAACTGAAGGACTTGGCTTCACTGAAACTCTTCTGCACAGTTCAAGTACCAAATCAGAGCAGATGTTGGAAGAGATTGGTAACAGTCACAGCTTCTTACTCATTTAGTGGAAGGCTATTAATGGGATTGTAACAAAGGGATTGTAAAAAAAATATTAACAGAAAAAGACTAAATACACGAACTGGACAATTCCTGCCAATTATTGGCAATGACCCTTTGTCATATTTTAGGTTTCTCACAAGCTCCGTTTAAAAATATATATATATTTAAAAAACCCCACAAACCACCACAAACCCAACATGCATTTAAAGCCGTGCAGTAGTCTTGCAAGTCTTCTTCTGTCGAAGGAATGAACGCGCATCTGATACCCAAGGGAAGACTGAACAATTAATTCTGAGTTTGGAAAGGCTGTGTTTAAGAAGCAGTGTGATGGAGGTAATTTAGAGTACAGACACCAGAGATGATGACTGGGTTAGTCAACATAACTAACCCTAACCCTAAGCAAGACACAGTTTGCCTTTTTTTTTTTGAAGCATTTGAGAAAACAGCTCTTTTACCCAGTGAAACTGTGCACAGTGTTTGATGATCACTCAATATTTAAGCAAAAAAAAAACTCTGTTGTACTCTCTGCTTCCAAACTGGTGCTGCAGGCAGCAAACATTTAGGCTCTCTGTGAAATTAAAAAAGTAGAGGCACAGTGCTCAATCCCACCTTTACTGTGTTTGTCTGTCTGTGTAGCTGTGTTAAGGAATATTTATCAAAATTTTAGCTGATGGAGTCACAAAACAAAGTCCCAGGAAAGGCATTCTGAATCCAAATCACTGCTTGTTCGGGGGAGTTCTTCCTATTTTTTTTTTGTCTGTTTAATCCTAGAGTAAAAATCTGCTCATCCTTCACAGACACACACAATTTCTGATGTACAGAGATTTTTTTTTTTAATTTTTTTTTTTTTTTCTTCTTGGTAATTCAACCTGTAGCATTGCACAGGTTTCAAAATAGAAAGAACTCAATTAAGAGAAATATCTTTATTCATGACTTTCCAAACAACGGATGTTCATTTTTGCCTTGAATTTCCACTGCAAAAATCTCACTGGCCTTGTGTGTTTTCCATGGGTGAGGCTTGAAGGCATCATTTGGCACTTAATTGGACTGTGTGTTTGGGAACACATTTCCTGTAATGCACTTAACATGCTTTAAATCTCGTTTCACTGAGACACCTTTGGGACTTTATGAAGAATAACAGGGATGTCTGAAAGCAGATCTGTTAATTTCTGCGTGCAACTGAGGTGGAATTAAACAGCAAAGCAATTTAAAAGTGCTGGCTGTTGTGAAGAGTGAAGTTTTCTTTGCAGTTTTTCAGCACTTGGATAGGCACACGTTTGTTCTCAGCAGTGCAGTAGAGCCTTAATTACTCTGAAGAAAAGTACCTGCAAAGTTTTAGTGCAGCTGAGTTTGAACACAATGGAAAGAGCATGTTTATAAATCTCCACCTGATTTTATATAAGCTTCATTCCTTTTTAATGCCAGGTTTTCCTGATGGGTTTCATGCGTGAAAATCTCAGTTGTTTTTTTTTTTTATTTTATTGATGTTGTCATGTAGCAAAGATGTGCCCTTGTTTTACAAGAGGGTTTCTCAGTGAATTGGACTGTGTGGTATGACATACAATAGTCCTATGATAATTACTTAACATCTCTGCATTGCACTATTGATTAGGAGCTAAATAGGTCAGGCCCTCTCGTACCAGGCACTGTAAAAGCATCTAAAGCATGACAGCCCTTGCTTCAAAGAGCTTACAGTCTAAAAGGCAGCACATAGCAAGTGGATAATGAAGGCAAGGAGTGAGAGGAGATGGAGAAAACACAAAATAAATGACTGTGTGAAATTCTTAGCTCTTCAAAGATCTTTTTTTTTTTTTTTTTACAAAAAAAAACCCCACAACAAAACAAGAAATGTGTTTTGCCCACGTGCTCTAAGTGTAGAGAGCATCGTTTTAATGTCTGGTCTGACCTCATACTTAAGCTACCATAGAATTTTCCTTCACAATTCCTGCATCAAGCCCACGTTTTCTGGCCCTGCAAGAATATTTTTTTTCTTATATAACAGTGAAACTGTGTGTGTGGAAGTTAAATATATAAATAACCTAGACCCCCTCCTAGGGATAGGATGGTTTATCAGAGCCACTCCTCTGTCTAGGCTTTTCAGTCTTGAATGTTCATTCTTATTGCAACGATAAGCCAGGCAGAGATGTGATGTATACAAGGGTACTAATGAATGCTGTGATAACTCAAAATGCTGGTGTAAACGAGTTATGAACGTTGGTACTTCTGTTTTCCCTATAGGACTTGGAATTCAAGACATTTCGTGACCGAAAAATCAATCACAGAAAAACTCAGTTATTATAGAAGCTTTTGTTTGTTTGTGAAAAAGAGTTTGTGACATTGTCTTGGATTTGAGATCTCAGTTCAGCTTAAGTAACTTCCTTTCTCTTCAGCTTTTGTCCTTGCTTTGGAAAATAGATGCTAGGCAGAACTAAGTAAACAGAGAATGATGTGTTGGCTGAAGGGGGGGACTAAATATGTCATAATGGTGCAGTTAGACCTGATTTAGTCCCGACGATATAGGAGAGGGAAATACGTATTCCATAGTGGGCATTACAGAAGCAATAATCTTGTAGCAGTGGAACTTAAGCTGATTATTTTCTGTTCCCTCTGAAACCCAAATAGTAGCACCCTGTTGAATATTGTAGTCTGCAAGTCCATATGTGAGTCTTCTACTTTGCCAACTTGTTTTCGAATTTTACTGCCTTTTTTCCCCCCTCTTGACTGCATTTTTTGAATCGCTGCAAGAGAGAAAATTGTGGATTGGGACAAAAAAGATTTCAGCATGTTTATTATCAGAAAATGTTCGTCGCAGAAAATCGCCATAAAACTTTAGGAATGTTTTATCTCAGTAAAGAGAATTGTGTTAGGTAAAGGTGGAGGGCTTTATTTTGACTCCCATTTGCATTACTGCTCTTTTATTCAGGACTAAGGGAGATTTCCAAGCCATGTGAATACCTCAGCTCCAAGAAATGTTGAGGTTTGGTCAGTACTGGGAACATTAACAAATTTAAAAGGGCAATGGCAAAACATCTCTCTATTTCCCACCACTGCCCCCCTGCCTTGTATTTATTTCAGGGTGATATTCTGTGCGGAACATTTGGACTCTCTTTTGAAAATGCCTCAGGAAGAAACACTCCTCTGCACATGTAGAAACGTTGATAAAGCACGGATTTGAACATAGTTTATGTTTTTCTTCTCTGAACTGAAATTTATAATAGAGGAAAAAAAGGAAAGTCTGTCAAAAGGTAATAAACACAGATGAGAAGAGAATATGGAGGTGTAAGGAAACGCAAAGAGAATAAAACTGTGGGGGGAATGTAGGTGAATAGGTAGAGATTTTAGCATTTTAGAGAAGCCAGCAAATGGTTGTTGTTCTCCCTTCTCCCCCAGAAAAACAAGCACTTACTTTTACGAAGGACCTGATCTTTCTTTCTTAGTTATTTAAAATACCCTGCTATTATTTTTTCAGTTGGTTCTTTGGAATTTTTTCAGTTGATAAAGCTTCCACTGTTTTCAAATCCTTTTGTATAGGCTCTCATGAAAAAAAAAAAAAAAAAAGTTTTTCTTTTATAAATATTTACAAGATGTTTAGTATTGTAAAAACATATTCCTGATAAAGGGTTTTATATAACCATCTTAGAGGCTTTCTACTGCCTTTGGGGAGCCTGTGATACTGTGTGCTTTCTTGAAAGGAGGATTATTCCTTGGATCAGTTCTAAACCATCTGATTGTCCCTTTCATGGGCTTCTGATTGTCCTTTTTTTGGTAATATGGTCACACAGGGTTTAGCATGACTGAGATTATCAATTGAAGAATAATAGTGAAGTTGCATGAAACTGCAGCAGCTCAAACCAAGTCTGCCTTAAGTGGCTTGGAGATGCTGGTGAGAGGAGGCTACATTCTCCAGCCCACCTTTCTCACTTCACCTTCCTTGAACTAAGTAAATGTAAGCTAGAGAAGTGGGTTTTTTTAACTGCCTCAGGAATTAAGTTCAGAAACAGTCCCAGAATTACAGAATGATAGGGTTTGGAAGGGACCTCTGGAGATCATCTAGCCCAACCCCTCTGCCAGAGCAGGGTCACGTAGAGCACGGTGCACAGGAACACATCTAGGTGGGTTTTGAAAGCCTCTAGAGAAGGAGACTCCACAATGTTCCTGGCTCCAACCGTAGTAGCACCTGGGCAAGGATACGCAAAATGAAGGTGCATAAATTTATAATGTGATTGCTTATGACACTGGAGGTTGAAGAAGGCTTGCTCTTAACTCTATGGAACAGTTTGATTGGGTTCTGCTTGTGAGTGTGGGCCTACATAAAGAGATGGATAAGAAAAGGCTGGGTTGCAAAATAGCAGGACAATGAGTGTTGGTGGAAATCATGTGAATCCTGTTACTACTCATAGTTTTTACATCTTTCAAGAGAAAACCATATGAATGAAGGAAGAGGAGGGATAAAGGAAAGGAAGAAAAACCTGAAGGAGGAAAATGATCATAGGAAATGTGAATGTTTTGACAGAATGACCCTGGGAATAAGAGACCTCTGAGAAAGGCTTAGAGATAGAATAAATAGAAAACCACTCACTAGAAAATATGATTGAGAAAATAATTTTGTCCAGCTGTTCTCTTTATTCGTGGCTGATTTAAGGCAGGTCCACTCTTGTTAACCCACACTGTGTGCAAAGTCTTGAGGGACGTGGTTGCTTACCCTTTCTTTTTATGAAATGTAAATTGGTTTTTGTTATTTGCAGTGTTTCGGCCCAACACTAATGAAAGAAAACTCATGTCAGTAACAGTAGATACTTCTTATTAGTGAACCTTTATTCCCTGTTCTGTAATTCCTTTCATAAGGAATGATGAAGAACTTTAGATACTTTTTACTTGGTTTCTTTCCCTATTGATGTTTTTGGGGAATTAGTCACCTAAAAAGTCTGTCCTGATGGAATTTATTCATGTTTCAGCTTTTCTTCATTAGAACCATGCTTATTAATGATTTTTTTTCTTTTCATTTTAAACTATGCATTGTTTTGTCACCTAAATATTTATTTCAGGAATTTGACTCTATCAAATTTAATTTATTTTTTTTTTTGTACAACATAAGAATAAATCAGTTTGCAGATATTTAGTTCCTGAAATACACAGTTTCACTCAGACAACAGAATATTTCTAATAAATGTCTAGTAGTTTTATACCCCAGGCATGTCACTCACATTAAACTTTGATTCAGGTAGCTTGCAGTGGTTGAGTATGAGAATTAACGTTTCTGGAGGGGCATTTGTAGGAAAGTTCTGCATTATCAACAGTATTTCAATGCCAGTTTAGAAACGAAACAAATAAACTCGGTGTCTGACACTGACAACACAGTACAGAAGCAGATTCCCTACTGATTATTTAAGTCCCATAAGAAGTTCTGGTATAACCTTGCCCCAGTTCATTTAAAAATAGGAAATTATATATATAAAAAAAAGATAACAAGCCCACATTCTTAATTCCCTTTTAATATCTTCTAATTTAAACTGTGTGATTTCTTCAAATGAATATTTTCCATCAGTTTTTTTCAACTCTCTTCCATTTTATGATGAAATTTGACAACTACGTTTCCAAAATGCCAGGTTTGAGAAGTATCTCTATGCAGAGACCTTTTTGAAAGCCATGCAGAACGTAAGAGAAGGTTTATACATTTACCTATGACTTTCTCCTGTACAGAAAAGGTCAAATAGTTCCAAAATTATTTGTATTGCATCCGTTTATCTGCCTCTTTCACAACTGTTATGTATAGAAGTCACACAATGTATGTCTTGGAGTTGAGATGGACCACTGATAGTGTCTTGATGTGCTTATGAATTTAGAGTTGAAGGGGTGAATAGGTTTCTGGCAATATGAGAGGTCTGAATTAGTTAGCAGGAGGTTTGCTGAGGGCAAATGTCTCGAATAATACCGAAGTAGGGGGCAGCATGTTGTTGAAATAGAGACAGATGTTGACGTATAGTTCTTTTTAAATACTTGGTGCAATATTGGAATGTAGGGAAATAAATATAAATAA